>NDXB01014388.1:0-45776 GCA_002631895.1 Agapornis roseicollis
CCACATACCGTCCACGTCCACGCTCAGCCAGCCATACTTCCACACTTACTGGATTTATACAGTGGTAATATGGAACAGGTTCCTTCCATAAAGGAAGTTATTAAATTCTTTACAACTATTCAGATACAGACTGCATAAATACAGGCTTGTCCTCTGTATGTAGAGCTGATTTTTCATGTCAGTTTTACAGGATTTAGTCTTGAGTCTTTAGTAGGAAATCCATTCACACCAAACCCATTCTTTTTTGATAGCTAACATTACCCTTTTCAGAACTGACATTCTTCATTATTTATGTCCATAATACTGCCTTTGGTCTGGTTTTCTACTGCGCATCTAAAATTTTTGACTATGGCTTCAATATTTTACCCTTAAATATAGCACTGTTACACCAGTCTCTCAGACAACCAGCAGCAATTTTTACCAACACCTCTTTCAGTACAGGTTAACATTCCTGTCTCAGCTAGCTGTAGAGTTTGATCTCATAGCTCATTTGGAATTTTACCTTTAATTCTGCTCTTTAATAAAAGGAAGACCTCCCAACATCAAGCTGTCTATAGTAAATTTCACTCTCTGTGTAAGCTGTTCTCTCAGTTGACATAAAATTGAAGTATCTCTACCTTACCTGACAAAACTGCCAAAGGATATCCTCTGAAAGCCTATTTACTGTTTAATAATCCATTTCACTGATGAACTATCATCAAGCTTTAGAACCCAGAGGCAACAAGATATTAGTCCCAGATCATTCGATTCTGTACACATAACCATGCACACACACTATGTACATACATAAACACGCACACAAGCGAGATGTATAAACCTAGCACAAAGCCATTTCTAGGCAGAGACAAGCTGCAGGAGTATTCGTTTTAAATTCAAGCTGGTATTCTATAACTGTGCTAAGAACATGCATACTAAGATCAGCTGCCCATGGCAGGAAGGTTGGAACTAGATGATCTTAAGGTCCATTCCAACCCAAACCGTTTTATGATTCAATCTATGATGAAGATTTCCCAAGTCCACTCAACTTGTCTAGTGGCTGTGGACACAGTATAAGGTCAGCTAGGTAAATTACTTTCCCCTAATGATAAGCTAATGCTAAGCTACCCCCTTTGTGTAATTTCCNCCCAAACCGTTTTATGATTCAATCTATGATGAAGATTTCCCAAGTCCACTCAACTTGTCTAGTGGCTGTGGAAGGAAAAACAACACAGTATAAGGTCAGCTAGGTAAATTACTTTCCCCTAATGATAAGCTACCCCCTTTGTGTAATGTGGCACATATTTCCTTATACTCTGTGATATATGAAGGAGAGGAACAACCCCTTCAGGCAGGAAACACAGTGACTGTAGAACAGGTACTGGTTGGGCAGAGAAGTGATTCAGAGCAGCCTGCAGAGAAGGACCTGGCGGTGTTGGGTGATGAGAAGCTCCCCATGACCTGGCACTGTGTGCTTGCAGCACAGAAACTCCCCATGCAGAAACCCTCCATGTGCTGAGCTGCATCCCCAGCAGCATGAGCAGCAGGTCAAGGGAGGAGATTCTCCCTCTCTACTGTGCTCTGGGGAAACCCCCCTGCAGTCCTGCATCATGCTCTGAGGGCAACAACACAAGACGGACGTGGAACTGTTGGAGCGAGTCCAGAGGAGGCCACAAGCATGATCAGGGGGCTGGAGCATCTCATGCACGAAGAAAAGCTGAGAAAGTTGGGGCTGTTCAGCCTGGAGAAGAGAAGGCTGTGTGGAGACGTCATAACAGCCTTCCAGTATCTGAAAGGGGCCTACAAGGATGCTGAAGAAGGACTCTTCATCAGGGACTGCAGCAATAAGACAAGGAGTGATGGGTTTAAACTGAAAAAGGGGAGATTCAGACTGGATATAAGGAAGAACCTCTTAACCGTGAAGGTGGTGAGGCACTGGCACAGGCTGCCCAAGGAAGTTGTGAATGCTCCATCCCTGGCAGTGTTCAAGGTCAGGTTGGAGGGGCTTGCAGCAACCTTGTTTAGTGAAAAGTGTCCCTGCCTGGGGTAGGGGGTGGATCTGAATGATCTTAATGTCCTTTCCAGCCCAAACAATTCTATGACTCAGGATGAACTCCTATGCAGAAAGATTTCTCTCTCCTGCTGACTGCAAAGGAAGCATAGTGCTAACCACCATCAGGGTAATGTTTGCTGTAAAAGACTGAAGACAAACCAAAGCTGCTGAATATAACTGAACTCAGCCACAACAGCAGTAACTGTAAAAATGGCCAGATAGCAGCAGTAAACCAACACAACTGTCCTCACCACCAAAGCCTAGTGACTTGCTCGAAAGGCAACATAACTTTAGTTACAGATTACCAAAATCCTCACACTGTTTAAGAATTTAGAGAATATCTATCTGCACCTCTACTTCTAGTCCATCTCTTTCATATTTGAGATAGCAGGTATTAATAACAGGGTTACTACCAAGAGAGATATGTGTTAAGTGTTGGGAGAAAGAAATATCTTTGCTATTTATAGTCTCACTATTATGGAATTTATTAGGTTTGTCCAGTAGCAGTTTCCCATTTTCTGAAATCATTTGATTTTTCAATTTACCAATTTCCAAATATTTGAAATTGCTGTTGCAGGTGTCTTTTACACTAACTCTGCTCAGAAGTGAAGAAAACAGCCTGCGCAGTAGAATTCTTCCTCTTGTCTCTCACATGCTCTGGTGACTCACCCTAGATCATCTAATGTGATTCACCCTAGATCATTACAAACCCCAAGCGTTAATGTTTTGCAACTGAAGAAATTAAAAAACCCCTCCATTTGGTTAAATTGTTGCAGACATTCGCACAGAAATTGAGAAATTAAAGAAGGAAAATTTTATTGAAGAAATACTCTGTCATCTTCTTCTGAGACTCTTCTCTGTTGTACAGCTGATAGCATTTCGGCCCTTTCAATTTCACAATGGCTCAAAACCTTGGAACTTCTACCAAACCTAGAATATTTTAATAATAATATAATAATAATAAGCTTCCTGACTTTCAGCTTGTATTTTTCTTCTTTTCCCCCGAATGATGGAAGCCCTTGCCAACAAATCTGTCGCATCTAAGTTTACCATCTCCTTTTTCTCCTTCATAGGGCTGTAAAATTAAAACTATGCTAGGCACATAAAGGACAGTCTCATGGTTGCAAAGACATAAAATATAATCAATTTATTTTCTTATTGTGGTTTGTAGGCAAGTCACATGGCTAGTTTAAAATTGACTTAGATTTTCGTTTATGCATCTGAGAATAAGGAGTATCACAAGTACGAGTAAGTATGAGAATAAGGAATATCACAAGTATGAGTCTTATTTGCTACTGAACGTGGCTGACCTGGAACGACTGAGTGCATTCCATTCTAATCAGAGAATGACAGTTCTGCATATTGTTTGCTTTAAGGGTGACTATTTCTTCATCTTGATTCCATTTTTCAAATCAATTGGGACATCTCACTCTAAAATATTACTTCAATATGCCAATAGATCACCTAGCCAGACCATTATTTCCAGAAGCTATTAATTACATATTGATTATACGATTCCCAAAAGAGGGATGTAAAGTATGCTACATTGTAGGCGTCCCACAACTTGTTGGCAAATAATTTATTTCTTCTCAAATGCATCATAGCACAACACTGAGCCCTAGCTCTTTAGAGAACTGTCTCTCATTACCCTACCATCAGCCCTGTGTTAAATTGTCTTCTGACTATCTCAGAGCCAGACCAGACACATGTCTGTCTGGAAAAGACAGTATCAATAACCCAATAAAACCAACTTCTTTCTGTATGGAAATTGTTACAAAAGCCACATAATGTAGGAAATACAGAAAAGTTCATGTCATGGCTCCCAGACATCAGTAAAAAATTTATCATCACTTTCAGGTGACTCTTCTGACAACACATCCTCGGTCTTAAAATATAAAAGGCTCATCCAAGGGAACACCAGGATCTGTCCTGGACTTTTGGCAAAATTTTCAGGACTGTCTTGTGGGTAAGCTGGCCAGCAGTAAACCTCCTGTGCTTCATTTTTTAATCCATCTGCTATGAATTATGCAAAAGAAAGAGCTTGGAAATCCCTTCAGTAGAAGACTACTTTTTAAAGGAAACACAGTAGGAATATTCTGTTCTATCTAGCAGCAGGAGCTCTAGGTACTTGTTTTACTCAAACTGGCACAAAATGAGGAAAATGAAAACCAAACCTCCTTATAATGAAAGCCACCCACTCAGCAATTCTTTCAGCAGGTCTCTCCTTGTGCCTGCTCTTCACCCCTTTATTGTGGCATTACAATAATAAGCCAAACAGACAGAAACAATCCTATAGTTCATTTTCTGCTAGAAAGGAAAACTTTGAACAATTTACCATTAAATCTGTCTTTATGGAATCAAACCCCTTTTAGCTTTGTTCACTCCGCTGTGAACACAGATTATCTCTCATTATCTCTGTGCTTGTACAAAAATCAGGACCATGCATGCTGCAATGAATTTCTTCAGGATCCTTAATATATTCCAAACCACTTAAAATAAGTCTTTGTTACTTTTCAGCACAACAATGATGCTGTTCCACTGACACATTCAGGATGGTTTTTTCACATATGTTTGTATAACTTCCAAAAAATTTTCTCCACATCTTGAACTTTGTCCTCATTACATTTCAAATACTTGCTTACAATACTCATACAGCCTTGTTATGTATAAGTGCTGTTGTGGATAAAAATCCATGTTCTTATAACTTGTACTTCACTGGAGACCCCTAACCCAACTGAGAATAATTAGATTTGGTTTTCTTGCTACACTATTAGTAATTTCTCTTGAACTGTACAGATGTACTCTATTTCTATTTTAATTACAATGCTCCAAAATGCATTGCTTTTTTGGGTCATACACTGACTGACCGACCGGCCAGCCAAAACTGTTACCTTGACTTTAGCCATAATGTCACTTCATTTCTGTATCTCAATGTGATATGACCACCAGGTAAAAAAGAAAGTAAAAAGAAAGACAGGCTAGCTGAAATGAAAAATATAAGTGTATCTGCTAAGGATCAAGGGACAGTCCCAGGAGAAAAGGTGGACTGCAGTAAGACAGAAACAGGACAAAAGTCATCAAGTAGAAAAGAAGATACAGAAGCAGCAGAAAATAAATACAAAGTTCTGAAGAGCCACCTGAAATCTGCATCAGTCAGAAATATCCGAATAGCTCAAAAGAAAACGGCAAGTCCTGGGTAAGCAATGAAGGAGCTAAATAAGATCTTGAAGTCTGCTGCTGTGTTTCTGAGTCCTTAACAACAAAGTACTGCTCTCAGCATAATTTACATCAGTGGAATTTGGAGGAAAAAGAAAAAGTAAACCAGCTACTGAACACAAATTATGAGGAAAAGACACAAGAACAGCCAGAGAATTGGCAGTTCAAAAACAAGTTAACATCCAAAAAATGAAATAGAAATGCTTAAAACTAAAAACAGCAACAAAGAAATTGGGTAGATTTTCAAGAACAGGAAATGAAAAATAAACGATTATAAAAGGAAAATTATTTTTCTAACATTTGTAAAAATATTGCAGATTTCTTTAAGTGATAGAGTGCTCTCAAACTCAATCACAGAAAATGATCCAGAAATAACTGTATGCAGAAAATACTGCAGCATCTCACAGCATCTATCTACTCTGTGGCTCTCCTTTCAGCAGATGTCATACAGAGCTATGTATATTACTTCAACACTTCTTTATCCTGTGAAATGCTTCATTTCCCTGAAAAATGTACTGAAACTCAAGTTTAAAAATAAGTGATACATAGCAAGTTAAGTAACAGCTTCTATTCCCACTGGACCAATATCTACAACCACTTTGATTTTCCTCTTTATAAGGTCTGCATGAAGTTAGTCTTCATACAATTAAGCTTAATAAAAAATAATTGTCTAATAAAAAGTGCCTGTGGTATTTACAGATTGATGATTCATCAGCAATATACCTGAATAAACAGAGTAACGTGTGAATGGATAGACACCAATGGATAACACAACAGAACAGAAGGCACACTTTACCATTTTACATTAGGTTTATCTATATATTTTTTTCTCAGACAAATCAGCATTTCCAAAAACTTGGACAGAAATTTTGACATTTCTAACAAAAATTCTAGCTTAGTGGGAATTACATTTACTAATCACCATGTTGTCCATCCGTTCTGAAACTTATCTTACTGGTGTGTAGGACTTTGGTGAGATTCAGATCAATTCTGAATGAAATCTTTGGTGGTTTTCACTTAACATTTCTATTTCAGAAAACACTTAAGGTCTCTGACAAAGCAGTCAATTTGCTTCCTTCTTTCCATCAGTGTTCTCTCCATCACTGTTTAATTTTCCACTTGCCACACTCAAGTTACTCAACTCTCGATCAAGGTCACGATGCTCCTGTGACCAGAAGGAAGGAAAAACTGAGAGACAGACTACAGGTATATACCATAGTTTCAACTGTAGATTCATTCCACAGCAGCTTCATCCTTAAGTGACTCTGAACATGAAAAAATGTCACTAACTTCACAACTTTTCCCTCTGCTTTTTATAGACTCTGTGGGCACTACAGATATCTGAGAGGTTTTTGAAAGATCACAGCATAATTTATAATGTAAAGCATTATCAGGCTCAAATATCTATTTTTCTAATCCTTCCTACAAAAATCTTTTTAACTCATTAAACATATATTTTTTTTTTCTGACTACATCATAATGAGATTACGTGGGGAGGGAAGAGATGGAAGAAACAGCTAAATTTACCACACACAGAATGTGCAAATGAAGTGCTACGGAACAATGTTCTTATCAAGTTTCAAGCAAATTTCTGCTTGCTGTTGAGAAAATCCTTCTGAACTGCTGAAACGCAACTATGCTAATAAGCAGATATAAAAAGCAAATGCTGAAAAGAAATGCCCAGCTCACTTCCTGCAGATTTTCCTTTTCTCAAACACTAACTCCTCCCTACTCATGTGCCCCCATCAGCAGCCAGCACCTGCTATGTGTTCCAGATGGAACAAAATACCACGTCACTGCTGAGTTGTTATTTTTATCAGGTTCCCAGTGATACAAACGCTTCTCCAGCTGCATCAAGAATTACGTGCACTAAACCAGCACAGGCAGTAACTGACATAGAGCAGCTCCACCCATACATTCATGTTTCCTCTCTCATTTCATATCTGTTTTGAATGGCATCTCCATCTCAGGTCATAGAATCATAGAATAGTTAGCTACATGGGTAACTTTTCATCAATACATTTTGTGAGAGCAAAAGTTTCTTTTTGAGAATGGTACATGAACATAGCTGATATTTGCCATATATGCAGACCAGGGAGGATGGTTCAACATATTTGTATCAGTTCTTTCCTGAAAAAGAGCAGCTTCCTTCACTCTGTATTCAGCCCATTTTTACTAGATCAGAATAATGTCATGAACTTATCTATATTTTTAATATTTCTCAGCATGACTGTCACAAAGTTCCATACATTTTCCATTGTCTTTTGTAATCCTCATTCAAGCGTTCTCCAAATCAATCCTATCAAAAATAGAAAGAACAGGCTGTAGCACTGTTAAATTTACATGTCACGTGTAACTACTGTAATACGTAAACTCACAGTGGAGAGATTTCCCAGGCTATCAGCATACTATTACAGGCATGCTGTCCAACTACAGATGTTACTGCAGGATTTACATTTTCCTAACTGTTCAAAATATCAGATTTCTTCATTTAGATGATTATTTGTTTCTTCTAGAAAAGCAATATATAATTAAAAAGTAATGATTTACATTCAAAAGATGTTCAGGAATTTAATTAAAACTTGAACAACTCTATGTTAATTCCCTACTGAAAAGAAACCCAAGATCACAGAAATATCTAGGCTAGCTAAGCTCCACATATTCCCATCTCTGAAAACTGTGCTCCTCTGCAGTAAATATGTAAAAATGTTAGGGGAAAAAAACAAAACAAACAAAAGGCAGTGCCAAACTGCACTTAAATATCTCTCTTCAGTTAAGTAGCTTATTTAAATAACCTACGTCAGTTAGCCTGAACCTATATTCAACTTCTCACTGATAATGACTTGGTCTTGAGGGAATTCAAAATGTTAATTGCTTTTCTGGAAGCACTGAGATCTTAAAATAACTATTACCCGACCTCACATAGCACAGACAGAGTCCTGGGGAAGATCCTATCCCCCAGTATAAGTCCTTGGTATGAGAAACCTTTCCTGCTGAACTTGGAAGTATCGCTGAAAAGCAGTCTGACTGTGAGAAACTATCCAATCTTCAGCAGAGTTTAGTTACAAATTCCCACAATCAAAGTGAACAGTAGTCAGTCTTACAGGAGGCTGTAAAGGAGACACTTTTATTTACCACTGTGCATTCCAAGAAAGTCAGAAAGTGAGTATAACCTGTACAATCCACTAGCAACTTAAAGGGCTTATTGATTTAGCTTGTACCTGAACTGTAGAATGGTTTTCTCAAGGGGAATTACAATATGAGATCACTTACCAAGGACAAGTCCACTCTTCTTGAGAGTTACGTTATTTTGCCTTTTAGTATATATCACCAAACAGCTACCTAAAGCAAATACACATGAAGGGGTTTAATGCTAGAAAATGACAGTATTCTTAGATATGAGAAAGGACTAGTTGTTTACAGGGTGAAAGTTGTCTTTAACATAGCCATTTTATGATTTGTGCTGACCACAAAATCTGGGGTATTGACTTCCTGGTAATTTTGTCATCACTTGCCCCGAGCCAAAATACAAGGTATTTTCCTCTATATTTCTTTTTCTTGGGGACCATACTGAAAACACTTGGAATGCTACAAAACCCATGCTTTTTTAGTTATTCATTATCATGGGAAGAATCTTGTATTTAATTCATTGACTTCAGAGAAGCAGAGGTGATGTAAAGCCTTGATGATATATTTACACACACACAGGTAGGAGAATTTAGGAAAAAATGCTTGCGCATACAAAATCAGGCATTCCTACATAGCTCAGAAATCAAAAGTGCTATTTGTGACAAAAGACTTGGATAGTCACACTCGAAACTCTCTTGCTGCACACATCCATTCACGCCACAAGCAACACCCAGCGGGTGCCCTCGCACACGTGCAGAAATGCTGGAGTTAGGAGGTGTGAGCTCTAAAGCATTACTAAGATGGAGACCTGAAGAGTCTATTTCTTAAAGGTTTGGTCAAAGCCCAACACATATTTCACCTGCATCTTCTGTTCACTGCTCTTGTTGCATGATTTGGCTGGCACCCGCATTCTCCAGGAAGTAATCATCGTGCTTGTCTGTAAGAGTTTATTTATGGCATGTAGTTCAATTATTAAGACTGTTATTAAGATCAAATAACTGACACACGGCAGTAGCAAAAAGAGGTGGCAGACTATGTCAGACCAGCAAGATTATTCTCTGAACAAACAGAGATTGTTCTTATTTACATACCGTACATCCTTATATGTCAGGTTATCATAGACTATGAAAACGTGAAAATAGGTGAGTTGCATCACATTAGCTACAGCAGAGAGGCCAACTTAACTTGACCTCAGTGGAAGCTACATCAGGAGCCATATAATGTTCAATGTCTTTCTTTTTGGATGAATACTCGTCAGTAATTTGTGTTCACTTAATATTAAAAGTGGTTACTAATTAACAGCAAAACTCAGGCTTTAAAGTCAAAGTTGGTTTGGCACCACACCCTGATAATAAGTATTTTGTGTCACCACATGAAACTCTGATATGAATCAAGATGTTCCATTCTCATAGGAAAAACCCCAACGAATTCAATGCACTAAGAGCAATGGGATTCTAAATATTTGAATGGAGTTCTACAGAAATTGTACTAGGTACAAATCCCTGTATTTTTCCAGTAACACAATCTCCAATAACAAAACCAGACAAACTGAATTGTACCTACGCATCTCATAGAAAGGACAGTACCTTTGGAAATCTATTTCAGTTAAACGGATCCAAATGTTTGGTAGCATAACATTTAGTGTTGTATCAAACCTTGCATCAAACTCACCAACTCATTATGCAATCCTGCACTTGCTGTTTAACTTCTTATCTTTTATTTCTATTACAACCAAAAGCTGACATTTTTGATTTTACAATTTTTTTGTGATCAATTTTATAAAGGGAAGGGGAGAAAACAGAAATAGTTTTTGTATTCATTCACTCTTTTTCCTCCTGGGTGCTTTGCTGACATGAAATAGTCATGAGAAGTGTACCACAGGTCTGACATTACGAACTCAAAATATGACATCATTTCAGTTGCTTTCCTTGCACAGCCTACTAAACTAATGTGCGTTGGCCTAAAAAGCAATGCCCTTCCTTAAAGGGACACCTATTACGTACTAACTATTCGTATCTGAAGTAGTCTTATTAACACAACTCTATCATTAGAGCTGCATGTGCATAAACAAACCTGATTCAACATCACATTGTGTTGAATCACTACAGGTTTTCCAAAGGGAACTACACGCTGCATTCAGGAAGATCATATTCTGAAGGTACCCATATTTTAAGTTCAAGCTGGAAAAGAATGAAAGAAGGGAGAGCACAATACTAAATGAGAGTAGGAGTAATTTCCAAATTATTTTAATTTGATCTGATTCATTAAATAGCTCTTGCTGAAAGGAAAAGGTAGCAAAGAAGCTACAAAAGCAAACAAGAGCTATATATATGAGCTGTATCACTCACATTCAATGGACCAGTTATGAGTATGCATAAGATTTAAACTGATATTTTCAACTACTTGAGCTCTTATCTCTGACAATAGTGGAAACTAACCAGATTTTAAAGCATTTACAGGTAACACTGCAGTTCTTACTGATCTTGTTCACAGTTAATAGAGTCATGGTAGTGGAAGTACAAAAATCACACCCCTCACGTGAGTGATTCTTTCAAGAAGAAAAAAAACCCAGAATTATTCTCAATGTATTAGTTTATTTCATACAAAGTAAAACAGCTATAAATAAATAGGTTTGATATTTCACATTTTCACCTTTCAAAGTAATTAACTTCATATTTCATACATTAAACTTCAAAAGTAGTACAAATCCACAGCCTGCATTAACAGACACCTCAAGGATTTTGTAACATTGGAGAGCGGGAGGTTATGAAAAAAGAAATATTATTTATTTGAATGTTGTTCAGCTAATAAATCAAAAATAATTATTCATTCTATTTTTAACTGATACTCAAAAATTTATGGTTTAAAATATGATATGTTTAATACAAGTTACTAGTTGCAAAAAACCCTGACCCTCAGAAGGAGTCAGAGTTTCCTTTCTGGCTCTCCTGGTATTTGCTTTGTTTTGACACATTTGTTTCAATGCACACAGCAAACATTAAGAGTCCAATGTACCTTTCCCATAAGAAAAATACATGTCGTTTTTTGGGTGATAATTTGGCTCAATCACCTCTCTCTTTAGGCAAGTAAGCCTTGGGGGGAAAAGCTTTATGAAACCAACAACCAGCTTGCTGTAGATCCTGCACAAAATGTCTGAGGAAGGGAGAAATAAGTCTTAGCTCCATAAAAACCTCATCCGTTAAACTGGCAGTAGGCATTGTCACACCAGGCCCTGCTAACATAGCGTTAAGAAACATACCCTCTCAAACATACTGCTTGGAGAACGGTAGTTTAGGCATTTGGCACTAAGGTTTTACACCAGCAAATACATACATTTGCAAGCAAGACTGCCCACTAGCACAGTGCAACACTGTTCTGCTGAAGGCAACTCACTTGACAAAAAGTTCCTGGTTGAAGCTAAGTAATTTTTTAGGTTCTTTTCAAATTAGTTTCACTTTTGCTGTTTAGCTATAGAGGACTAAACAGGAGAACGGACAGGTGAACTGGGAGCAGCCAATTATTTTGTGTTTGCAGTCTAGTGTCTTGTTTATGCTGCACACCTGGAGCAAGAATTCTTCATTAACGGCAGCTGATTTCCTGGTACACACTGCTCTTACGGGGTCACTTGCAAAGATTCCTCATTACCCATAATTACTAACACAAACCTTAGTGAAGCAATCAAATACTGATAGCAAACTTAAAAGAAAATCTAATTTCATAAAAATGCTTTTCTGTCCATCCTCTCTTTAATTCTTCTTATTTATTTATTTTTATTATTTTATTCCCAAGTTTTGGAGGTACAAAATAGCTCCATACTGAAGATGTCTCAGCACTTTTGCTTTAGTGCTGTATTAGAGAAAGCTTATACATCTGCCTGAGATCTTTGAATACTTCTCTACTGCCAGTTTTGATGGCTATATTAAATTCTCATGCGTTATAGGTCACACTGGAGTCTGTTTTTTGAAGTCTAGTATTGAGTGGATACAGTTTAAGTATTTTTATCCTTCCACTTTTCATGCAGTCAAACTGAAGGAATTATGATCACCAGACTCTAGGTGTTCAAATTCTGGTGTCTGATTAACCATTCATGGTTCATTTTCTGCTACATAGTCTGAAATAGAATCTTAAAATGGTGTGAGTTGGAAGGGACCTTAAAGATCATCCAGTTCCGATGTCCCTGCTACGGGAAGGGACACCTTCCACTAGAATAAACTGTGAAGTTAAGGCTTTTTAGCAAATATAATTCAGAGGCAGCAAAGAAAAATAAAAAAGAAAAGAAAAAAAGAAAGGAAAAAGAAAAAGACAGTTCTGATAAAATTCTTCTTTAGGTGAGGAGAGGCAGGGAGCTATGTTTTCAATTGTTTCTAGCAAGAACCAGTCCAATTGTCTACCTACTAAAACTCCCTGATCAACTCAGTATCCTCCTCCACATATTTAATCTTTGCCCTGTAAAACTTGTTTATAACTTACGTTTAAGTTATCTTTGGCAAAGCTGTCTGTTTACCTTATGGTTTTGAATAAGAGCAGCATGAAAAATTAGGCAGGCAAAGGCGAGTACAAAAACTAGCATCTGGATCTGATGGCTTTGGTAAAATCTTAACACAGAGTATCTCTCATAGAAATTGCCTTTGTTTAATGAAATAAACTCAAAGAGCACATTTACTTTCTCTGCAATATGTAAATATTCAGTGCAAGAGAGAACATATCCCTGGTCTTCTAATCTCTTGCTGAGCTTGCAATACATATGTTTTTCCTATAAAATTTAACTCACAGGACATCCACAATAGTCCAATTCCAGTGAAGCAGCCTGTGACAAGTTCAGCCACCATATTTGCTTAGCCTCTTCTTTTGAAGTGCTTCCTTGTAAAGCTGAAAACTGCCAAATGGTAGGAAAGTCATCTCATTTTCAGTACAGGGAAGGATGATCCACACAAAAAGTGGAATCTAAGGCCTGAAGCTACCCTCTTTACACACCAATGCAGCAGAATTGTGAGTGGCCAGGCAAATCCCTGATGTAAACACCATAGAGGAAACAGAAACAAACCCTCATTCCAAAACCAATGCAGTGTCTGGCTCTTTTTAGTAAACATGGTCCATTTTACTTTTATAGTCCCCAGAGTACAATGCTGCTGTCAATCCCAAAGATACACTTAAAGATTGATAGATTATCTAGTATTATGCTAAACAGGCTTTCTACACTTTCTTTTTGTTGTACTCAGTTCATCCGAGCTCTGCTGTCCACAGCCCACCAAGGAAGGTACATAACACTACCAAGGCATGTACATAGAAATTAGTTGTCCTCAGGGTTCCAGCAGATGAACAGAAAATACAAATGCACTCTACCCAGGAGCTAGGATTTATTATCATTAGTTTCATGCCAAAAGGCTAATTTTTTACATTGAATCTGTTATTTAATGAGTCGGATCTTGGTAGGCTAATGCTTTGTACATAAGTCTACTCCAGATGTTCTCAACCCACAGGTTCCTGGTAGTTGAGCAGCTTCTCTCCTGAGGCACTAGCAGACCATTTTTATTACAGCTGTAATTAGTATTTGAGGTAGACGGGGCAAACACAGATTGACATCTGATATGAACTGTATGAGCAATTTAAACCTCAAGGAACTTAGCTTTATGTTCTACACAGCAATTAGCTTGAAAACAGACTATGTTGTCATTTCCATGCTAATGAATCATACCTTCAGAGAACTATTAAACACCATCGAGGAAACTAATATGATACTATGCAAATTATTAATTTATAAACCTGCTTTAAGATCAAGCAATTATGGTGGGGACAAAGATATGAAATATAAATCCACATAATTCTCCATTTCCCCATTCCCTCCCTCTCCCCCTTTTGGTTTGGTTGGTTTTTGGTTTTATTCTTTTTAAACTTAGAAAACTGTAGATTGGCAGCAGGAAGAAATATAGGCATTATTATTATTTCAGTCCCTAAAGACTACTTCATAAACAGTTTATTTCCAAATAAAAATGAAGCAAAATCCAAAGACAATGGCAAGCACCGCTAAAATGACACAGTCAGGACTTACACCCGTCAAGGACAACACAAATTTTACTTAAATAAAGCAGATTTCTAAGGCATACCTAAACTCTGAAACAAAGAAAGAGTAGATTTGTCATTTATCCTGCTATAGATCTGTAACCTGTAACAAAACCCATCTCCATCCCAACATTGACCTAGAAGCATTTATTTAAAGTACCATCTATCTTCCTATCTAACCTTTATTTTCTAGTCCATACTTGCTAACTGGAAAAAGAAGCAGTATTTTTGTCAGCTAATCAAAAAGAAGCCAGAAGCAGAAGTAGAATAACAGGTTTAATGCCCAGGTAAAAAGGAAAGTGTTTCACCTCCCCAGAAATGTTTCAATTTACTAATGTCTACTAACTAAACAATATTTTTAAAGTAGAATAAAAATATTCCCCTCATTTATAGTACTTTTGTCCAAGAATTTGAACAAGAGACAGAGGAAAGCCTCATTTATTAAAATAGCTAAGATGGTGAGTGGCAGTATTAACAGTAGACTCTGTTCAAAGGACATTCTGCTGCCTGCTGTCAAGCTTTCCTTGCTCACCTTCCAGCCTGTAATGAGACACCTAAACTCATATGGCAGGAATTCATATGCAGAAGGGAAGGAAAATCTAAAATAGAGAAACACTAGACTGAAGAGAAAAAAAAACCAAACAAAACGAAACCGAACCAAAATACCAGCACACAAACCACTGCACCATTAAGGTTTGATTATTTAGCACAAGAAGTTCATTAGCTTAAGCAGCCTAACTTGTCTATCTTTTCAGAGCCTTGCCAGATGCCACAGTAAGAAGTCACCTTTACAAATACAAGATTTTATTTATTTTGTTCCAATACTACCTGCCTTTTCTATCTCTAATGAGTAGAGCTGGTTATCAATCATTTGATAAAGCTCAGTGAGAATCAGGTGAAGTGTACTGAGTTTGACATCCAGCACTAGTCTCTACCTCTTGACTTTGCTTGCTCCCCAGGTAAAAGCACCAAACAAATACTTTAAGGAAACTTCGAGAGAGGTCTGCTTTGGCTCTGTTATGCCTCTTTGAGAAAGGGTCTAAGATCATTCCAAACATCATCCTCACTATTCAAACTCTTCACAAGCAAAGCTATAACTCCCTCCGAATAAGAGGTTTTGTGCTGGACCCAGTCACTCTCCAGATGCATACTACTCCTTCCCCTCTTTAACAGAAAAACAAATTAAATAATGTGACTATGGGGGAGAAAGACTTCCTTGCACAGAGCATTTGCAACGATTCATATTAATCTTACAAGGCCTCACACGATTCTGACATGTGTTTGCAGAAACAAATTGCAGACACACATAACTAGTTACTGCTTTTAATTTCTTCAGGTTTCTCTCCCCCTTCTAGTCTTTTAGAAATGTGACTTATGAAGTTGCACTTGACATTTCAGACTTTGAACAGAGAGGGGGAATTTATATTTGTGAACTTTCAAAGGACTCACTAAAGCCAAGTGAAAGGCCTATGAATTACTTCTAACAACATTACTATGGTTCAGTCAAACTCCGAGTAATAAATCCACTTGTCCAAAAGAGAGAAGTGAAATAAAAGAGAATAAAGGGACTAAACCAAAACCAGGAACTAACCAGAGCCCCACAAAGGTCATGTTTTCGGGTTGTTTTTTTTAAGCAAGATTGTACATAGGTATTGCTAAATATTTTTTTTTGTCCCCTGGAGATGATACATTCCATGCTCACACATGGTTCAGTGCAGCTATCCAACCAAACCCTCTCCACAAGTCTCAGAAGATAGAATACATGCAACAACTTTAATATCGTTGCAGTATTTTTACTTGGACACTTTGGCCAATGACAACCTTAACAGACGAAGCCTTACACCACACAGCCAACAACACTGCTTTACTCTGCTGCCACTCCCTCCTCCTATGGAAGCAAAGGGGTGCTAATTATATCTGGAGCTGTGATCCTTTCCTAGAATGCTCATCACATCCCTGAGATGCAGCACGTTCTCAAGCTCTGTGCCAAAGTCGGTTACATTCAAGCTGGTTGGTGCCTTTTATGCAAGAAACAACTTAAGTCATGACACCCTCAAAGTCAGCAATCCATTTTAAGCAATTAAATATGTAATGTGGTCTAACAAATTCGTTGTATGAATTCAGACTAATACCTGCTGCAACTATTATAAACAAAGGGGTACTTTTATTATTTAAAATAATATCTGAATGGCTAGTGCATTAAGAATTTCAATTCTAAATCATCTGATTATTTTAGAGCTTGAATGCACTGGAACTCACACGTTTTCACACATGGATCCTACAGCCTGGAATCTTGTTTCTAGTTTCCTAGTCTTCTCCCACTTGCTCTGAAAAACAGACTCTTTCTGCTATTTTTTGTTAATGGCAGATGGCTCTCGATGTCTTAATGATATTGCTTTTGTAACTAAGTCCACTGCAGAGTTAAATATCTTTTAATATTATACCAAAATGCAACTGATACATAGTACAACACCTTTAGAATGCAAGTTTCATCAACTTGCTGTGGTTTTGTGATTCTACTTTTGGTTTGGGTTTGGTTTTTTTTTCTTTCCTTTAAAGAACTTTTAATGAATACTTTATAGCTTCTTAATTCCCAATAGTTTTCACACTAACAAGGACTGTTAACATGCACTTAAGCCCTTGCTGCTCCTCCCTTTTAACAGAGTGGCTTATATTTTTATCTACTAAACAAATTTAACACAAAATAAGATCCACCTGCTCATCAACTAAGAAAACCAGTACTGGGTATTAAGCACAAGCCCATACTCTCCCAGCGGTTCAGATGCCAACAATGGACACATTTCCTGCTCTATTTAACATCTGATTTAAAGTGCAGCTACTTAATTTATCAGGTAGCATGTCGACATTTACGGTCAGCATAAAGCCACGTGTGCTTTGAGAGTTACTAATTTTGGCTCATAACTCACTCCTGTAGACACAAAACCAGATCCATCATTTCCTGCTACTGGTTTCATGCGCTTGATGGCATAAGGTGGTAGAACCCTGGGGGGCTTTTTGTAGATCTTTTAACCCTGTAAAGGGACAATGCTATCACAACTGTATACTACTTCAGCTTCCCATCAGAAACAGAGCTTTCAGGAAGCACCCCAAATATCACAAGTATTATATTTTTCAGTTTACATTTTCCTTGTTTGTAAACTGAGCACCCATTTAAACACAAGCATTAAACTGTAAACTTCCGATTACTGTGAAATCCTGTGATCTCTTCCTCTAGACGCACGAGATCTCTGTATGAAATTAGTCTCACCTCTTCAGTAACGACCTATAGTGAGCTGCTCAGCAGTCACGTCATGAAAATACCTAGATTAATGTCTACAGCTCTGAATTTTTCTAACTTAATGTCTAACTGTATCTAGTCATGCCAGGTTTATGTCAGGCTGTACATGATTTGATTTCAGAAGTACTAATGCAATCAATTATGGCTCTGACACATCTTCTACTTCTCATGTTGGTCTCAATAGAACTTCAGTAACAGTAGGGCAAAATACCATCTTACAGAAGACAGTCTGTTCTCACTTTTAGTGAGATGCCTACCCTGAATATTGATTGTAAATTACACTTCATAACTGTTGGCCAAAAGAGGAATTTGTTCGCACATTGATGGCTATCTGTGACACGAATAATGAAAACCCTGTCATATGAAGAAGAGTTCTTGCAAAGGCTTTGGAATTAGAAAGCCTTTTGTAGTATACACAAACATCCTTCAGCCAGTGATGATAGTTGCATATTTTCATATTATTATCTAGGAGTATATGCTATAGAAAACATTAGAGTGGAATTCAAACAATTCGATGCATTTCATGGACAACTAAAGTCAGAATATCTGTTGTTACATTAAACATATAGAATAGAAACATAATGGCGTCCTGTCTCTCTTATTTTCAGGACCATATTGAAAATATCATTACTCTTCCCATATGAAAAAGAAAAAAAAAATCCTAGGTTTCTTTGGCTTTACTTGGTTATTTAACTTCTTAATCTTAACCTGGGAGCTTCACAACAATATTTATTAAATTCCTGCTGAAACTAATATACATACAGGAAAATTAAAAGCTTAGCAAAGTATCACTTGGAGAAACAGTGATCTTCGACGTTCTTTTTCTGTCAGATAAAGATGATCTACGCCCAGGTTAATGAACAACAATAATACATAGGAAACGCCACTCTTCCCAGTGCAAGTCAACATAACTAGCAACATCTTACAAGTACTTTGCGATTCCACATATGCATGAGCTGCACAGCTGCAGCAGCAATCCATCACCCAGTATTAAAACCCTAGGTCAGCGTTATAAAGCACTGGATGTTTGACACACAAATAAGGAGAACTTAAATTCTCTGACAGACTTGACCACTCTATAACTAAAAAGTAAGTTATAAAGGACAGTAAGTCTACAAATAAGTACAGAAATCATCTCCACAAAACCAGACATCTTTACTTTTGAATATCTATAAAAATTCACCTTCATCATTGATCAGGATTGCCATTTAAAAGCAATGTGAAAGATAGCCAGTGAGTTACTACAGATAAGGCAACATAGATTGAGCAGTACAGCAATGCCAGAGAGTGCTGGAAGGAGAGTAAAAACACACATTGTGTTCCAACATAGAGAACAAATCTGAGGGTTGCTTCTGGTTTTGGGGGGGTTACTTTTCTATGCAAGCACATCTCTCTCATCAATGCACAAATTTGAAGGCAACACTTCAGGAAACAAATACCTTACTTGCCATCCTGTTCATCCTGCTGATCGGCATTTCCAAGAATTTGCAGTAGAGATTAAAAGCAATAAACAGAGCAAGCTGAGTGAAAAAGAAGTGCCAGTCCCTCTAACAGATTTCAGTCCTTAAATACCTTGGACCTTTAAAAGGGTTGTTTTTATGACTACAAAACAGAAGCCAGTGACTACAAAATAAATAGCTGTCCTCAATGTCTAGTCATTCCAAAAAATATGGAAGACAGAAAGCTAGGATAAAGAAATAAATCAAGAAAGCAAGGTTTCAAATTGAAATGGAACGCTTCGAAAATATTCCTTAGTGCTGTATTTTTATTTCCCCTCTCAGTGAACACTCACATCTCTCAGCTTGCTTCTGAGAAGCTGTTCCACAGATCAGGATAAAAAAAGGCAAAACACTGGATGTAAACAGGCTCATAATGAACTCATTTTCACACACCCCTGAGAATGGGTGGGTATTTTATGTTGCTTACATGCTTCATGTAAGGTTTTTTGGTTTATAATCATTTTCTCCCGCTCTGAAACCTTAATATGAATGTACAGAAGGCACGCTTGCTCATATTTTTCAAATCTAAGTGACAGGGATGCACAGCACAGTGCATTTTACCTTCTGAAGAGATTCGAGAAATATTCCTTGGGTATGGGTCTGAAACAGCTTTTCTGTCTTTTGCGTACAGAAATCCCTTTCCCAGAACTGGAATGCTATATTGGAGACAGTAAAGGTTACTAAAAAGGTCTCAGTAAATGAGTAGGAATTAAATGAGAAGGAAGGCAATCTCCACCGTTCTTTACTTTGTGCAATCAGTTATACACCTGTGCAAGGAAAATTTCCATGCCTTTAAATCAGCCTGGATTTTTACTTACTTTGAGCTGAAACAAAGCCCAAGAGCTGTCACTGATATTTCTAAATATAAAGCCCATTAGTATCAGAGACAACAAAGTCTTTCCCCTCCTCCACACATTCACTTTGTCAAGTCTTCCTCCACTTTAATGAAGGGACTAAAATGAAAATAAACCCACAAAGAACAGCAGTCAGCATAAAATCAAAGATACAAGGTTTTCAAGTGACTCAAGATACAGACATTTTCTCTCCACAGTATTCCATCCTGTAAATACAAGTTTGTTTTCTGTAGAACTTTTTATTACCCTATACAATACACACCACCATTAAAAAAGTGGACAATTACAATAATCTGTCATCCAAACAAGATCTTCACTTGGAGCTTCTTATCTGAGGAGCTCATAACTATTGTTTTATCTCAGACTAGAAACATAGAAAGACTATTTGTCCAAGCATAGTAGCATTGCCTTTCTTCTAACATACAAGCCACCATCCTTACATATGGCCTATGTTTTGCTGTTATCCTATTTTTCTGTTTTGGTTTTTTTTTTCTTTTAAGCCATAGTTGTATAAAATAAATTCAAGCAGGGCCTTGGAGCAATGTGCAGCAGCAGAGCTGCTATAGATGATGAGAGTTTATGTCTAATTTAAAACTAAAACTGTAACTGCAGTCTGCTCTGGAAAACAGCAGCGAAAGTGTAATAGGAGCATCAAGAGATAAAATGAGACATCTCATTCACTCTGCTGCTCTCAACCATCCCAGAATTAATAGTTTTGGAAAAGTAGCTAAATGAGCTAACAGAAGAATAATGCTTACAAGGAAAAAAACAAAACCAAACCCCATTCATTTCCCATAGCTATCGAAGCAAAGGAGCCACATCTCCTAAATGTTATCCTCAACTGAACAAAGTTTCTGCTTTTGATCTAAAATACTGAAGTAAAGTTTTTGGTATTTTTGATTCAGCGTTCCTCAGTTAGCCTCGTTTGATTTCTTTTCTCCCCAGGAATGGTGACAAAGCTAAAACAAAAACACTGTGCTGCCCAGAGTATGCAAATCCTAGGTTTTAAAGACACTTTTTCATCTATATGAATGATGAATATCCACAAGCTTCAAAGCCCAATGAACAAAATGAGGGAAGGAGGTTTGATTTTCTTTTATGCTCTCACAGTAAATAACTACACTTGTGTGCAGGTATTGGCAATTTTCTGATTTTAAAGGGTTTGCATTTAGTTGACATGAATAAAAATACTCAGCATAGGAGGCACCTGAAAGTTATTCTCAAACTCAGACAGTGTATTTCCCCTAAGTCATAATGGTTCCTGTAAGAATCAATATGCAAATTGATTTGATTTTATTATTGGTTACCAGCTATTTCATCAAAGAAACACCAGTTTGATCACATTGCTCTGGAATTGGATTGTCTAAGCCTTTTGACCTACAGGCTAGGTGCTTGTGTGGAAACCGGTAATGATGTTCCCATCAGTCCCTGGACACAGAACATGCCAAAATAATAGAGGCCTGGTGCCAAGAATACAAACCATCATATTGGATGGTAACGTGACCTACATGGC
This sequence comes from Agapornis roseicollis, assembly GCA_002631895.1. Lineage (NCBI taxonomy): Eukaryota > Metazoa > Chordata > Aves > Psittaciformes > Psittacidae > Agapornis > Agapornis roseicollis. The sequence continues at coordinate 21,599 of NDXB01014388.1, forward strand.
CTTGGAGAACAGGAGAAAAGACTGAGAGGTAATTAAACAGCAGGAAGCCTATTGACAGAATGAAAGCAGCAACGCTCCTGCATGAGCCAAAATTAAAGCATCAAAGTTATTCATATTTCTATACAGCTAACTACAGTGGCAATAGACATGAACAGCAGACTGTTTTAGTTGGCTTATTTCTGCCATAGGTACTGAACTATGTGAAAAAAAAAAGAACACAAAGGAAGAGAAGAACAGAACAAAAGCAGCTTAGAAAAGATCTTAAGCATCCTGAAAATACTGATTAGGATTCTTTCTTCCAGGCAGCACCTGTAGCACTGCTTTCTCTTACTAATTACACCTTATTTTTCCATTGGCTACCAAAACAGATTGTGACAATACAAATATAAGTGAATCCAAATGAAACAGGGGAAAAAAGAGAACAACAAACCAACAAAACCCACAAACCAAACCAAAATAAAGTAATAGAAGAATTATTTTAAAAGGTCAAACCCTCATGAAAAAGGCATCTTACATACAGAGAAAAAACAAGTATCTCTATTGGTATGACACTTCAGCAACTTGCTGTTCCGGAGCAACAGTTTTATCAGTGATGGATCTTGCACCTTTCACAATGATAGGAAGACTGTCGTGAGACAGGTAAGTTTTACCCTACTGATGATGTGTTGTTGCAATAGTAATCCTGCTCACACAGAATGTGTGGGTGAAAGCCCTTCCTGAATCTTCATTAGCGAAGACAGGCCTTCCTCATAGGAGAAGAAAAACTCCTATCTTCAAACATGGGCTGATGGAGCTTGTCTAGCCATGTATATGGTCTTCCATCTAAGAGAAGGATACTGGTCTTCCATCTAAGAGAAGGATACTCTTACAAAACCTATGACCTGAGGACTTTGCTGTCACCGTCCTAGCTAGCCAAGCCATGGCAGTTAAACCTCAGGTGTAAAGGCTGGGGCCAGTGCTGTGCACGCTGCCCTCACCTAAAAAATCCACTGCACAGGCTGGAAGTGCTTGCTGTCGCTTGCCTGTATGGACAGGTGAGGGTTGAAACAGCAGGTGACAAGGTGCATGGGAAGCTGCAGATCCAACCTTGCATGTGGGAGGACCAGCACATGGGTAGCTCGAGATTGCTCAGGAGATGACAGTCCTGGTCGGACACTTCCTGAGTGCCTAAGCGCCCTTTTTTTCTACCAGATTTGCATATCCCACATGCCCTTGGTCATAGTGCTTGTAGTAAGCGTGGGTAAAGCCCTTCCCGAATATTCACTTGCAAAGCCAAGCCATCAGTCTCGCACCTAGCCTTTACCCTAACATGACATGTTTCCATTAACATTTCCAAGTTATTCAAGTAAAAGTGCAGATAAAAAATCTGGTTACTTCTGGTATCATGTAAGGCCAGGCAGCGCTGTACAAGGGAATAAGAATGGGAATATGTGCTCAGCGATGCTGACTCACTTGATGTACCCGGTCTCTAGGTATTAATAGAAAAACGCCCCAAAACACATGAAGCTCGAGGAGATCCAGAGTCCTCATCTGCCAAAGCCACTTGGATGGAACCAGTCCACTTCCCTCTGCATAAAGATGTCCCTAAAACACTTTGCACTATGAAAGCCACTTAAGGCATCACCTTCAATGTTTTTCCACTGCCATTTACCACAAGTAGAAAAAAAAAATATGTACTATGTCCGGGTGTTGTAAACATGAATCTAGACTCTACCCTAGATTTCATTACAATATTTAAGTAACGCTTTTTAACTTAGCAGCTTGGAATAATTGTATTACCATCTAAATACAACCTTCTTCAAAGAGATGGAAAAATAACATAATTACACAATACTTAGGTCATTTTGAAAACTGTAAGAGAATTTAAAACAGAAATAATGAATAATTAAATACATTAAGTGTATAAAGTACAACAGAAGGTAGGTTTTAAAGCCTTTGGAGAAAATGAATGCCTTTTCTCCAGTTATTTTAATATAAATTAGAGGAGCGAAGGGTTGAGCTTTTCATGGATTGATTAATTTAACTGAAAAGTTATAGTGTAGGGAAATTTTGAATCAAATTTTACCAACATGACTCAGCCTCACCTCTATTACTGGCACTATAATGAGAGCAGGAACACCATGTAAAATATGGAATCAACTTCTTCAATCATTAGTGTTCATTAAGCCTCACCACCTAAACCAAACAAGCAGAGAAGTTCTCGTTAATAAGGTGTAAAAGTGCAGGCTGAAGAGAGTCCCTGACTGAGCATGACTGGCCCATAAACCTCTACAATGACAGAAGACCCAGAGGAGACTGGCAAGGGTGATGCACCCATGAAGTTCAGGGAATAGGATGGAAATATTCCTTATGATACTACAAATGCCCTGAGAGGCAATGTAAATGTGCTCATCTGGGCTTGTGGAGATGGGCTTTGGATGGCTGCTGGCTCCTATGGTGAGCCTGGGAGGAGCCAGGGCAAGGCATTAGAAACATACTACCCAGAGATGATGTGGATGTCCCATCCCTGGCAGCAGTCAAGGCCAGGTTCAAGGCAAAACAAGTAACATGCAATGCAACAAAACTTCAGAACATTTGCCTAGATCCTTACAACTCTGAACACAGACCTCACACAACAGCAAACATAAGGACTGTGGTTTCTAAAGCACTGCGCCCTGGTCAGCAGCTCTGCCCCTCAAACAAGACCCAAAGTTTGTCTAGAATTCTCAACATTGTTTTATCACATAGCAAAACTATGCATCCATTCTCCCACAGGTTATTTCCTGGTTGCATCTTTCTGGGTTTCTTGGTTTGACACTGCACTGGGCCTTATTTTGTGGATATAATCTAGTTCTTAAAACCTACAATTTTTAAGAAGTGAGGAAAAGAATGGCAGAAATGCACTGGGGTGCAGGTCAGGAAAGTAAAATGATTTTCTATCTCACTGAAACAGCTTCAAATTTCAGTAATTTGGCAGTAATTTCAGCAATTTTGGCAGTAATTTCAGTAACTGGCAGTAATAGCCAAACCTTTCCATCTGGTAAGTGCTCAGCTATGTGACCACAGCTGGTAGCTGCAATTTGGTCCTACATAGTACTTACAAACACACGACCAGGAGATTGTATCCACTCAGCAATCAACACCTAAGCATTCCATGCTAACTGCTTCTTCCAGGGTATTCTTATTGCCTCAATACAGTTTCATACTTAGAGCATGTCCCTGATTTTGAAGGCACTGCTTCATATTCCTAGTGTATTTCTGTGCCTCAGAGTTGCTAATCCAAGCCCTTGCCAAAAGAAAAAAAATAGAAAAGGAGAGAAAATATCTATGGAAGGGGGCAAAAGATCATGGATACATCACTCTTTATATAGGGAACCCTGGATTTATAACAACCACAAGTCTGAGAAATAAACCCTAAATGAGGAAATCCTAAATGAGGAAATCCTCTGTTCATCTGAGTGATGTGAAATGTGACATAACAGGAAATCTTAGGAGTAGTACTTAATTTGATTTTAATTCTCACTACTGATTCACAAGAAAACTCCTGGTTTGATTTGGTTATACCCAGTGAAAGCAAAGAAACCTGAGCAAGCTCTGAACTGCACAAATGATCCTATTTCTTCACACCTGTATACACTCAGTCTGTTTTTTATCATTTCAGATACAGACAGACAGTCATCCGTTATGGAAATAAAAGATCTCTTCCATTACATGTGTGCATACAGTTTTTATGAGTGGATTTATTTTAACTGTAAACTACATTATGTTCAAATCCCCAATTAATCTCACATCAGCAAAATAAGAAGCATTTGGTTAACCTGGTGGAACACCCCAGTTTAGCACATGATGAGTTGTGCTTTTTCCAAATATCAGGGCTCTTTGCATGTAACAAGCTTGCCTTAATTCACTCTCCCATGTAGCACATCCCAGTAATTATGACTGCCCTAATGTTAGGAAAACATATGCTCAAGAAAAGGCAGGCTACATCAGAGAGAGAAGGTGTAACTATCACAGTCAGAGAAAATGTGGTTCTGTTGCCATCTTTTCCTATTATTTTCCAGGAGTTATTTTCTTGTATTTATCTCCTTTTTCATCATTTACAAATACATGAAGTGCTAAGAAACCTAACTTACTGAGACAAATTTATACAAGAATATATAGGCTGGATTATTTCAAATGTTCACTTAAACTGAAACATCAGAGTGGAAAATCAAAAAGCTATACTATGTTATTAAGATACATTTGATTGATAGCTCAGTTTTCCACCAATATAGTTGCATTCAATATGAGGGATTAGTATAGAGATGGTAGCAGCTGCGAGTTTCTCAAAGTAGTTCTATCAAAACTGTTAAGAGCTTAAAAGTAGAGATTTACTTTAAAATGAACAGTAGCTTTTCCAACATTATATATAATTCACATTTTAAAATTGACATTCTCTAATGTGAACATATATGGCATACACCATATGCCCGAAAGGCAAAAGAGAAAAAAATCTCTAAAAAAGGAATGTAATGAGTTTCCTTCACACACTGCAGCCAAGAGAGGTATGAGCCATAGTATCACAGGTAGCAGTAAAAAAATAAAGAAATATATAAAAGAAAACAAAAACCATCACAACCAACCAACCAACCAAAAACCATCACAACCAACCAACCAACCAAAAACCATCACAACCAACCAACCAACCAAAAACCATCACAGCCAACCAACCAAAAACCATCACAACCAACCAACCAACCAAAAACCATCACAACCAACCAACCAACAACCATCACAACCAACCAACCAACAACCATCACAACCAACCAACCAACCAAAAACCATCACAAACAACCAAAAACCACCACAACCAACCAACCAACAACCACACACACACAAGAAAAGGCAACAAAACTCCATCTATGGAGGAAGTTGCAAAGGGACTGTAATAAAGGGGCAGAAGAGAGGGAGGGGACAGAACCCACAAATCAGCAAATACTATGTCCAGTCTGCCTGGGGTACAGTAAAGCACCAACACCACTGAATGTTGAGCAGGAACATAAATCCACCCCATGAGTGCACACTTTGTAATCCACAGATGTCACAAACTACAGTAAGGACCCAGAGTATCCCACTGAGAGAGTCAAGGCAGGTTTTGAGACAGTGGGGCTTCTTTCACATCAGGAAAGCAGCATCCCAGGAGGGACTTACGTACTCCCATAAATTTCACATTTACAGCAATGTGAAGAACTTGGTATCTTTGAGCTTGAAAAGCAGCAACTAAGAGGAAGCACCTACAACTGGATCCTGTGTTAATATGAAACACATCCAGACAAGAGCTTTGATAATTGCACTCAAAACAATCCTACTTTCGGTCCTCACAAAGAAAGCAGCAAACTAGTTCAATAATTTTAGTCCATAGGAAAGAAAAAAACAAAACAAAACAAAAAAAATGATACTTCTAAGCATCACTGAGTTAATAAATATGGAAATTAATAGGTAAAAAAATAGTGCCATCATTTGTAGGAGATAATAGATCAACAAATATTTTTTCTAATGAACCCTTTCAATTAATAAATATGCAAGAAATAGTACAATTTAGTATGGGAAGTCAAATTAGGAAAACCCATTAAAATCTGTAAATCTGTTACAGAAACCTAGTATTAAATAATTCATCAACTGTTTAACACATGTACTAAAAATAAATGCATGTAAATTACTTCTATCCCTGGCCCAATTCTAATTTTTTTTCTTTTGTGAAGAGGTTCTTTTTTTCTAGCACTAGTCTGAAAGTTTAATTGCAAATTGATTAACATGGAGCTTTGCTAATTAAATCAGCTGAAGGAGATTTAGGCTGACACCATGCTAGGTCCTCAAATTAAGGGACTGTCCCACTGCATTACATATAGTGCATTTATCATAGATAAACTAACAGGCTGTTAATTTGAGCTGACAGATAATGGAGGGAGAAAATGAATCTTTACAGTATTATGTGTAATAGATACACAGGGCTTTTACTACTAACTGTAGCTTTGCAGGTTTCTGAACAATTATAGAAAGCATTTTAATAATGTCGCTTTCCATTTGAGTAAGAATAAAATCCCTCAGTAATTCTTTGCTTACATGTCTGCACCAGTACCAAAGCTCTGCCATGTATTTCAGTATCAATATGCTGACTTAGTAGTAAACCTTAGAAAAGGTCTATTTAAGTCTAGAAAACTTTGACTTGACAGAAGAAATTGGCCATACAGTGTCTAAATGAAACCTTAATTCTAAATGAGTCTTTATTATCTGAGCATTCTCATTTAGATGGTGATATTCTGTTAGTGCAGTGTACAAGTTTCATTTACTCAGTTGCAAGGTCCTTGAGTTTTCCATTTCTAGGCACTGACAAATGCCCAAATCATTTTGTTTTCAGTAGCCAACAGCAGACCTGGTTTCACACCAACGCAACACCTGCACAGATGCAAAGGGGGAACTCCGTAAGGCTCGGAGAGCATCAGGCATCATACTGCTATCCACAGAACTCTCCAGTAGCTACAATATGCTAAACATGTCTTGAAAGTTTTTGCCCCTCTCATTTCAGGTGAAATATATCACAACATTTAGCACTGGAAATAGAGTTGGAATCCATTTGCCAGGTCTGTACATGGACCCTAATGTCACATTGGTTAGCTTAGCAACTTAAAGACAACATTAAGGAGCAACTCTTCCTTAATTGTTTCACCTGTAAAAAAAGACAGACCACATGACCCTCTTTCCTTGTTTATGCCAACAACAGTAGTTATGTGCAGACGCATGAAGAGCAGAGCGTAAAGAGAATACCAGCCAGATCATTTCCTTGATATACCTTGTAAGCAAGTATGCTGATGCATATATAAGGAAACGGTCATCTCAAAACAGAAGTATGACACTGTTTTGATGTCAGATTAAGTGCTGGCTATTCACAAAACTGCTGACTCAAAAGAGTAGCACTGCTACTACCTAAGTAATTTCAATCAAATCAACTGTCCTTTCACTTGAGAAATCAACTGCTCCTCTTGCAACAATAAATAAATGAATAATTCAGGTAAAGCCAAGCGCAGTTTAGTGCATATGAAAAGTGCTCCAGTATGGTTATGATGAAATCTCTTCCTCTCATCACTCTCCTTCCAAATAGGTAGGAAAAAAAAAAGATAGTGATCTTAGGTTAAGACTAGAGATTAGTGAAGATGTTAATATCATACAGCTAAAACTTAAAATTAGTTAAGAATCTGTATCCGAAAGAAATGAAACTTTACTGTTACATTTTGCTTATGTTTTATGATACTAATGCCAACTATAATCTCATACATGGTCATAGTATGAATGAATCATAGAATGATAGAGGAGATTGCTCAAAGTCTCATCGAGTCTGGCTGCATGCTTCAAACTGTTAAAGCTGCATAGTTACAGATTAATGTTTTGTCAAGTACCTCCTAGCTTCCATATGAGGTGCTCCCAACATACTTCAAAGAGTGATCAGCAGAAGGTAAAATAGTTACATATTTGCTTACAATCTTGATTAATGGATTTACCTTGCAACAGTTATCCATTATTACCAGTCCCATCTGGACAATACTTTAAAGTCATCCTCACTAATGAACATCTCATCCAACAAGATCAGTCCTCCACTCCCTTCAAAATAAACTACATCAGTATCCACTAAATGTTATCTGCATGTAAAAGTGCTATAAGATTACTCCAATTTGAGCTTTGGAGTAAGGACAAACCAGAAGGCACTGGGAAGATAACATCAGCCTGGAAAATCTCACAAAGCTCCCTTTTCTTTTTATGCTACCCACAGAAAATTTTTATCATGCATCATAGATGGTTGGACAGTGTCCAACCTTTTTTAGAACAGCTTTTAGAGGATGGTAAGAAGAGATCCTCAAACATGCCTTGACATTAAATAAATTGGACCTCTGGAACAGCTTCAGCATTTACAGAAATAGTTCATAAGTTCTACTTTGCTTACTTTCCGTAAACTGCATTTTGCAGCAGGCACAGACAGAAATAAGAAAAAACATTTTATTTTTCAGATGTGATTAAAATATTGGTGTTGCATTTCACCCAATAAATGATGGTTTTCAGAAACTAATGAACATTCACACAAAATGGAAGAGTTGATACTTCTCCAAAATTGACAATACAGGTGCTGACACTGACACTGTGCCTGTGTGTCAGCTGGAAATGTAGAGAAAATTCCTGCCTTGAAGAAGTCTTCCATATTTATCATGCCATAAACTATCACTGAAGTTTCCAAATTATGTCCATGCACAAAATCTGTCATCTGACAAAATCCCACCTAGGCAACAGTAACCCATGGAGGCAAGAGCAAACAAGAAAAATACACAAAAGCATGCACAGTAATTCCCCAGAGTGAAAGAACAACCCATTGCAGTTATTTACAAGGTACTTTTGTATAAATTCCCTAGGAGTATTTGTGTCTTTCATAGTTACTTAGCACCATACACTTATGCTTGCAATTTTATCTCTCTCCTTTCACAGCATCAATTTTCCTTATCCTTCTTTCCAGCAGGGTGTGTTTATTAGTTATATGTTTGGTTTTCCTTCTCCTCATGTTGTTAACTTCAAATATTGTTAAGCAAAGATAAATGGAGATATTGATGATGGTCATGTACTACTGACCAAACTGAAAAAAAAACCCCAACAAACACCACGAAACCAAGTCAAAAACCAAACAAGAAAAGCAATATCCTTTTAACTCCTGCATTTGTCACTTTCAGCAATGCCTGGTTCTGGACGCACTGTTCCATTATGCTCATTAATTGCTTACCAATCGTGAAACAGCACATCCTGAGTTCTCATCTTTATCTGCTCTTTTCATTCTTCACCTCTGCTACTGAGAGCATTAGTCTTAACTTCCAGTCTTTATTGATGTTTTCAGTGTTTTAGGCCTGAGTCTCAAGGGTGAAACTGTCTAAATTTTATCTGTGTCAAGAAACAACTACTGTTGCAGATTATCTCACTGACTAATCATCACTATCAATTCAATAATACCATCACTGACTATCATCACTATCAATCCAACAATATGAGCTGGTTATGTGGGGGAGGGGGGGGAATGGGGAAAAGGCTATGAGTAGTTGAAGCTATTATTCTTATTACACTAATCCATGCTGGACAAAAATCATACACCAGTCTCAGCCACCTGCTAAGAACACCTTGCTTACGAAGAAAAAAATATTGTCTTTGTGCTGCATGGGTTTTGTGCTCCAACTATATTCACCTGAAGTTTTCTGTCACTTAAGTGACAGCACACAATTAAGCCTTTCCACCACCATGTCGTATTTAGTTGGTGTATGCTATTTCCCACTCCTCTCACTCAAGTACATCAAGAACAAAACAACCACAGACTTTCCAGTCTTGGTGTGCTTATGTAGAAGGTGCCTTGCTCTGTAGGATGTCGTTAGACAACACACACCAGAGAGCACCTCAGAATAAAACAGAATTTTTTCTCATTCACAAATTGCTTTTCCTAAGGAATTTTTGTATGAATAATTTGATGCAGGCAATAGAGATAGGCAGTAGAATAAACAGGAAATGGGGCAGACCTTGAGTTTAAGGAGAGTTTACAGATAATTCTACAACATTATACACCTGTACAACTGAATCTATTTTCATAACTGACTGAATGAGTGTTATTTTAGTATTTGGGAAGCAGCATTACCTGTAATAACACTCAAACATATAGATGCTGGAAAGATAGGAGTGGAACTTAATCACATCAAATCCATAAATTAATCACATTGCTGTGAAAACTATATACAATCTATTCAAATTTGTTACTAAGGAAGTACCGCTTTTAACCTACTTTCTGATAATGTTACTGCGTTTGTCTTACCAACCAGCCAGTTTCTATTTAAAATAAGCACTTGCTAGAAATAAGTCAAAGAATTTCCAAGATACTCTGTGTAAGATATTCAACATATGCTGAAAACACACTCTGAGCTTTAATCTCTTTAATGAGTTTGTGCTTCATAAAGCTGAGAACAAAGAACACAACTATGGCTGAGCTGGTCTAGTCCATGATTTAAGATAGCAAAGTTTATATGGTTTCAGAAGATAAGCAAAATCTAATTGGACAAATGCAACACCCTCACCACTGGAATAAGGTGTCTCATTGATAAATGTACTGTTATTTCCAAGCCTTAGAGATTAAAGCTATTAATTTCTGATTTGTTTTTTCTTATAATCAAGGTTTGCAGATAAACAGGTGGAACAGAAATATTTCTAATATACACAGTAGAAGCAAAATAAAGGCTCTATTATAATTTGTTGCTAAAAACTAACAGCTCAAGTATTCTTTCTGCTTTACCATCTAAAATTCAATTATTATAGTCTATTGTTTATTTTTGCAACATTAGTGCCCAGAGGACTGAAATACTGACATGGAAAGGCACAATACCAAATAATACAAAAAGTAACTACTTCTGCCTTACATTGCTTAACAGACAGATCAGAAATTACAAGCGGGACAAGAGGGATACATAAGCACAGTAACTTGCTCAAGGTCAGATAGGAGGTCCCTAGCAAAGCTAAGAACAGGAATCGTGTCTTTTAATATCAACTGAAGTACCCTATTTAGTGAAACAAGCTGATCAAAAGTCCTTAAAAGGATGTCTTTTTTACAAGGAAATTATTGGTAAGTAGATAGAAAATTCAACAGTATGTTTATGATTAGCAATCATTCTTCTTTCTAAAGCCTTTGAAAGCTCCGCTACCTAAGAAGTTTTCTATTTCATAAAGCAGGTACAAGAATTACACTTCCCCTGCTTTTGAAAGGCCATGGACTTCTAAAATAATTTTATTGCAGAAGATTACTAATTTGCAACCTCAGCTACCTAAAACCATGCATTGTTCTTATACTGAGCAACAGTTCTAAGTTCTTTTTTAACTTCATGCATACTACTCTTAATGGGGACAGTTAGTTTATTAAGCACTTAAGGAACTAACATTTCTAGTACTTTTAAGTAAAAAATATTAGCTGACTATAACAGCAAATGGAAACATAACAAGTGCCTTCATTTTTATTAGGTTAGTTTAAAACAAAATAAGCCCCCCCCCAAGAAAAAAAAACAAACTAACAAAATCTACCACCACCAAAGGCAATCCTTGTAAACCACAACCATGTAAAATTTCTGAGAACCCTCAATCTGGAATAATGAACTGTCATACTACTAGGATATTCTCATTTTAAATTACCAGACTGGGACGGATCCTGTAGAGAATACAGGTTCACAGCTTCATGCAGAAACCTTTATGTGCATTATAACTACAAAACCACGTTTTGTGTTATAGTTTTATCATTCCACTGTGGAGCATATTCCACCTCAATAAATAGAATTCTGCACTTGCCTCCTGTTTTTAAAAAGGTTGGCCCAAACTGCTGTTAATTAAAGGATTTAAACTTACAAATACTTCATTCTTTCTTATGTAGTGTATATAACATATAGCTACAACTGAAATTCTATCCCAAAGTAATATTGGGAGTGATGAAAATGTGGCGTGTCCTCTATAAGTAGTCTTCAAAGAGTCTTGCTAAAAAAGTCAGTATTCCACTGTGTACTGAATTTTTATTTGGAGGGTTTGTATGAATTAAATCCTACTGTTACAAAGGCAAGTTAAATTGTCATATAAGTGCATGTCAGTTATAAAAACAAATTATCGTTACCTACAAAAGTTAAGCTCCATGCACAGCTACTCTTTTCTCTGTCTCAACCCCATGTATTAGAGCTACTGTTTAAGGAATCTTGCATGCTATTACACCGCATGCTGTACTACTACCTAAGAATATTGCTACTCCACCAAAATCACAAGCTGAACAGAAGAAACCACCTCAGTTGCACAGTCATACCACCCACCCCAAAGCTAACATCTGTATTAACAGTGACTGAGGTTTTATCTGAGACAAGAAAGTTGAAACAAATAAGGAGTAAGGAGATAATCTGGGCTTCCAGGAAGGCTTGCTGCAATCCCAGGCACAGCTATAGGATGGGAAAAGAAGAGATTCAGAGCAGTCCTGCAGAGAAGGACTTGGGGGGTGGTGGTCAATGAGAACATGAACATGAGCCGGCTGCAGTGTGCGCTTGCAGCCCAGAAAGCAACCGTATCCTGGGCTGCATCAAAAGGAGCGTGACCAGCAGGTCCAAGGAAGTGATCCTGCCCCTCTGCTCTGCTCTGGTGAGACCTCACCTGAAGCATTGTGTGCAGTTCTGGCGTCCTCAACATCAAAAGGACATGGAGCTGTTGGAACAAGTCCAGAGGAGGCCACGAGGATGATCAGGGGACTGGAGCATCTCCCATACAAAGACAGGCTGAGAGAGTTGGGGCTGTTCAGCCTGGGGAAGAGAAGGCTGCGTGGAGACCTCATTGCAGCCTCCCAGTATCTGAAGGGGGCCTATAGGGATGCTGGGAAGTGACTCTTCATTAGGGACTGCAGTGACAGGACAAGGGGCAACGGGTTCAAACTTAAAACAGGAGAGGTTTAGATTGGATCTAAGGAAGAAATTCTTTCCTGTGAGGGTGGTGAGGCACTGGAATGGGTTGGCCAGGGAGGTTGTGAGTGCTCCATCCCTGGTGGTGTTCAAGGCCAGGTTGGATGAAGCCTTGGGTGACATGGTTTAGTGTGAGGTGTCCCTGCTTATGGCAGGGGGGTTGGAACTAGATGATCTTAAGGTCCTTTCCAACCCTAACTGTTCTATGATTCTATATGATTCTATGATTACCTACATTGCTTTTCTGTTGGAAGATACTCATGTGAAATGAGGTATTGTATCTCAGCCAGCACAGCTGCTTGCTCAGTATAATTTTACTGTTTGAAGGAACTTGGAGAAATCCTCCACATTGTAGAATGGTAACTTATATATGCAGCCAATTTCATACTTAAGAGGACTCATTGCTATGCTGGGATAAGCTGTACCTTTACAAGTCTCAGTGTCTACCCAAAAAGAGACTGGGTGGTCCAACTGCACTGGTACCTAAATTCCTTGGGCACAGAATGTGATGTGAGCTATTATGGGAGGTGGCAATATAATCCAGGAGCAATGGATGTCCTGACAAGTGCCTTAGAGTAATATCAAAACAGATCCTGAAATTCTGAGCGTTTCTGAGAAAGCCCTGGTTTGATTTATAGCACTACCTACCTACATGGTTCTGTAAATCCGTTCTCCCTTCAAAGGTTAAAACAAAAAATGAAAAATGGATGTGCAAACTTCATGTATAGGTTTTCACATTACACTCTTTTAGCTGTAGTTTGTACTGGTAGAACCTTTCCTCTCTCTGCTTCACTGAGCCTAGAATGAAAATACTCAAAGTCCTATTCTACGTTTCTTCACACGGTACTTCATGTTTATAATGCAGGTGTAAGATAAAGAGATCTAGGTCCCTGTGCATGGGGCCAATTCCACTGACATCAGCAGGAATAAAGAAAGTAGGGCCAGACCATTTTTTATTTCCTATCTTATTCTACCATGAAGGGTATTTTCTCTGCTACTTAATTACAGTTTCATGTTTGTTATTCACACCACTTCCAACCTGGTCTAGTGGAAGATGCTCCTGCTTGCGTTAGGGGGTTGGAACTGGATGAGTTTTAAGGTCCCTTCCAATCCAAACTAGTACAACTTATGAAATAACAGTTTGTCTTTCCCTTTGAGAATGCCTGCTGGGGAGTAACAAGTTTTAAAGATCTCAGGGGCATACGGAAACCAGTCCAAGCTTCTTTAGAGTAAAAAAACAAAACCCACCACAAGTCACTCTCAACTCATTCAACTAGAGGGGTGTTTTAAATTTGTATTTCTTTTCTTCTACTGTTCCTGGGTTTTATGCTTTGCTAAATAGAACATGATTTAGGAACTTAGTTGATTATGCCAGATATTAATTCCTTCCCACAAAACAGCACTGAATAGGCAGACTGCTTGTGTGGATTTTAATACCCAATTCAGTAATACTCACTTTACTGCCTGTTAGTCATTTGAATTCAAAGCACTTTCACTTCTCTATATAGCATTGCTAGAATCAGGATGCAATTTTATTTATTAAAACAGAGTACAACTCCTGTAAAACCCAGTAGCCTCTGTCAGCATGAAGACAAAAACCACACATTATTTGACGTGCTAGTGGACAAGAAGGATGGAATTTTGTTTGTTATTATAATACACACTGGCTTACAGCTGAACAATCTCACTACCTGTGTGATCTAAAGTTACAAGGTATTTGTAGTCCTAGACTTCCCTGTAGAAACAGCTACCACAGGGCTCTTCTTGTTCAGTCATGTTTCAGGCCACCCACACCAAAGGTCTACTCACATTGTTAGACAAAGATAAAACCTGTGCAGTTACTGTACAGATACAAAATAATTCTACTAAAAAGATCAACCATAGCTGCATTTTTTTTTTTGCCTGTATTTAGCTCTGCAGGGTCACTGTAATGGTAACTCAGAACCACGCAGTCACTTGCTCACTCCCTGCCTTTTATTCCATCCCCCCAATTCCTGGAGGGATAGAGAGAAGAATCAAAAGAATGTAACTCCCATGGGTTGAGATAAGAACAGTCCAGTGACTAAGGTATAACACAAATCACTACTGCTACCACCAACAGTAATAATAAGGGAAATAACAAGGGAAGAGAATATAAAACTGAGACCAGAAAAGGAAAAGAAACCAATAAACACAAGTGATGCACAACGCAATTGCTCAATACCTGCCGACTAATACCCAACCTGAAACCAGCAGCACTTTAGAAGTATATATTGCTATAATACCAAGCATGCTTTAATTATTTTTTAAGAGCCAAACAGTCCACTTCAAAAAACTCTGAGTCCAGTGCCAATATGCACTTAAATCAGAGCAAATCCAGTCAAATATACATGCAGAATTAAATCGTTACCAAACCTCTGTATTTCAAACAAAATTTGGTTTTCAGTTACCACAAATACACAGTGATTAACTGTTAAAATGAGCTTTCAAACTTACTTTCAGTCATTCATATTTAACTGCAGAAAGTAAAAGTTGAATCTTAACATTTACCTATGCTAAAAGTTCATAAAATTCATAGGTACAAAACTTCAGAAGAGTGGGGCTCCTTGTATTTACATGAATCATATTTCTAACAAGCTTTCTGCAATAGCTGAGGTTTCCTGAAGCGAAGATTTCTGAATGCAACTTAAAAATAAGCATGAATTTAACAACTAAAATTAATGGACTTGGAGTGAAGGGGGTTGGGGTTTCGGTTTTACTTGCTGTTAATCACTTGTTTACCTATAAATATTCAACAAATTACTATGCTCTACAGTACACCTTCTCAATGTATTTTATCTTCCTAAGTACTTCTAGCTTCACCTGCTGATGTCTTTCCCCAAAAATCTCAAATGCACACTGAATTTTAAACACCACCGGTATTCCACTTTCTGAAATCATAATCAAACAAAACATTCAAGGTTAATGTCTCTAATTTGGCCTCTCTCTGACCAACACATTTACATTTGTAGTTGTTACTCATGCCAAGTGACTTGATGTGCTCATTAAATGGAAAAAAAAACAACAAACCAAACAATAAACCTAATCTATTCCACCACTGATTTTAGGTAGATGATCATTTTCTCCTCCCTGAAGATGTCAGTGTCATAGCCTCACACTTCATATTTTCTGTACTTCACTGATCCATAGCTAAATATTGCCACATAAATCTTTCTTACTCTTATTTTTTTTCAACATAACTTTTTACTCTCCAATACGGAATTTACACTATTCCAGAAGAGTTTAGAAGGCAGCCTGGCTCTATTTCTGCACAACTTCTTGCTGTCAGCAGCAATGACTGCACAAGAAGTTACTTCCACTTTGATTGCCACACTGTCATGTAGAATTAACTGGTTTTGCTATGCTTTAGCGTTTTATCTAGCATGAGGAGATACATTATTCATGTAACATAGGAGCTACCCAAATATTCTTCAGCTGGTAGAACTGTGGAAGAAAGCTCACAATGTGCATATTTCATGGGATGGTTTGGTGATGTCCATTGGTTTTGACAGCAGCACCATTTCATATATTAATTATGTCTACCTACTTCACAACATTGTACCAATAAAGCAACAGCAGAAATCTGAACTGGCCTGTCCAGAAACAGAATTGCTTGGAAATAGGTTTCACTGCTCAAACTAATGCACGCTTCATCTTGAGACTCGGGACCTACTTATTACTCTTCTACTGCCTGCATTGATGACCTTCATGTCTCCTCATTCTGCCTTAATCTGTTGACCATATACACTTTTTGAGGACTGTGCCAAGATAAATCCCTGCAAACGCATGCCAGCTACCACCAATTTGTGACAGCTTCAGTGTGACAATGAATTTTCTTCTAAGACAATGCTAAAGCATAAGCGGTTGCCTTTGTTTTTTTGATTCACCACACATCACTGGCTTCCACAATCAAATTTCTACTCAAGAAGTCAATTTTTAAAGGAAAAAAAAAAAAAAACCCCAGGGTCTTTCTCATTTCAGGTTTTCAATTTGGACTTGTCATGTATCTCTATGAATGTAAAAAGCATTGCACCAGCTGTCATGGGTACAGCAAAGTAAGTCTCTGGAGGCTTGATGTTTTCATTTATAACATATGTATACAACATATAATGTTAACCAATCATTGTATGGCTTTGAGTTCTTCCCTAAGAAAACATTAATAATTTGATTCCATACCAACAGTTATCATAAAAAAGATAAAAACTTTACTTTTCATGTTTAACCAAAATCACTTTGGGTTCCAAAACTGATTTTAACAGTTTGTTAAGTATAAAGTCTAAATGTTAAGTCTCAATCTAGTGCTGAGCAGTACTTCCACCTACTCAGCCACCTATTTTTATGAAGGCCTTTAAAGCACATTTGTTTGGAAAATATCCTAGTCCCAATTTTTAAAATAAATTGCTTGCATAATTGTGAGCTTCATGCTAGGCTGGGAAATTGTGCTTTAGCGCTTCATTTGCTATCAAGAGACCGACGGACCATTCCGCTCAAGTGCACAATGTTGCCTCTATTATTTCAATCCAACTGTATTCTGAAAGTACTGGGAATGGATTCTGGACCAGAAATTACTGGTTTTCTGCAGTAGAATATAGAGATTTCAGATTAACCCTGAAGTGAAGAGCGAATTGATTAGAGTTCAGCAACTAGCCTACTACATAGCAGGGGGTGGAATTTGATTATCTTTAAGGTCCTTTCCAACCCAAATCGTTCTATGAATTTATCTTTCAGGTAGTTATATAGCTCAATTTTCAACTGGCCTGCCAAACTCAAGTTTTACCTCCATATTACATATGTTCTGTCCTCTGTGAAGCACAATGGCTAATTCATTAATACTGTTGAACCCTCAAGCATTTTTCTGGAACAAAGAATTGAAGAAAAGGTAGCAGAAACAAACAAGCAAAAAAATCTAAACCAAAACCAAACCAAAAATGATATTACTAACATGACAGGGGGAGGACAAAATAAACACAGAATTGGGAATAAATCCCACATTATCTGAATTCTTGTTTTGTGCACTAGTGCATGTTTCTCCTATACTGTATTATTCTCTCCAGAGATTAAAATGCCTGAAGCCCTTTATGCATGTAATTTTATTCAGGGTGGTTTTCTGAAAAGAAGTACATAATAGAAATACACATAGTGAAACAGGTGAAAACAAAACTGGCTGACTGGCCTTCTATTATTTCTCATATACAGATTTGAAAGTCTAAGTGCATTTCCCACCAATAAAGCATTCTTACAGCAAAATTAAAGCTAACGTGGAAGACATAAACAAGATGAAATGACACACGGAAAGCCAAAGAAACAATGAAACAGCAGTTGCCACCAGAGGAGCACAGCAGGTGCACTGCTGAACTTCCAGTACTTCTAATGTACCAAAGTGACACAAGTGTGTGAACCGTTTCAATTTCCTTGCATAATTTTACCAATTCAAAAGAGTCAAATTGCTCAAGCTTCCAGCAAGGGCCCTAAACACACTCAGCCTTATACTAACAAACATGCTTTCAGAGAACCACATTACTTCCAGAAAACACTTGTGTTAATGCCTTTGAAGAAAATTAAAAGGAAAAAAATATTCGGCTTTCAGGGACTGTTAGCTATTCATTATTACGAATTCCTTAACAACGAAAACCCTCCAGACAGCAAGCCTTCCCTCCACATAGCAAAAAGCTCCCTCTAAACAAACCCCAAAAGACACAATCAACACAACCCACTCCCAAGGGGAAAAAAAACCAACAACAAAGCCAACAAAACCAAACAAAAAGACCAAACCACTCACTGGCAAACCCACCAAACCTCCCCTGTGGGGAAATAAAGCATCTGCCAAGCTGCGTGTTTTGTTTTGTTTCATTCTGAAGTAAAGGCATTTTCATACAAAGAAAGTTCATTAACCCAGCAAGAATTCCCTTCTTTTGTTTAGAAAAAGAGTATCTGAATAGTAACTAGGAGACACTGTTGTGAAAAGAAGCAAGCCCTATTAAATCAGATGACTAAGCACTAAATGGAAGGGAGGAAGGTATCTTGGAAAAAGCTGGTTTTCCACATCATGCCTCTCATGAAAAGTCAGAATCCCCATTTTCAACTTTTATTACCTTCATAGCATATATCAGCAAACAGCTATTTTTATAACTGAGCCATTTTTCTTGCCCTCTCTCCTCCAAAATGGATTGATTATTTAAGAAACATCATGCTATCTGCAAGAATCAATCTGTTCTACAAGTTCATAGGAAGAGAATTAGAGCTGAACCATTTCTGTAGTGAAGGAAAGCAGAACTGATACATTCCTAAACCATGGCATCCATTATCTCCATTACCTACTTATGAAAGAATACGAAGTACCCATTGAAAGTTTATACTTATATTAATATGTGATTAATAAAATGCTTTCTGATGCATACAAAACTTCTGGCCAGCTACCCTTGCTTTCAGGTCAGTATCTCTACCCCCATTACAGGTAAGACCATTAAGAAAACCTTACAAGGGGAGCTAATCAATCCTGTTATCAACTGTTCAAATAGTTCAAACAATTATTTTCTCTAATTCTCAAGACAAATGTTTCAATACAAGCACTGAGAGGCAAAATTAAAGATACATTTTCATTCCAAAGCAGAAGAAAAATTAACAAACCCGCCTCAGAAGTGGTTATTGAAAGCCATGGCCAAATCCACTGCAACACAGGAAAAACGTTTGGATTCAGCACAAGTGAGGTATACGGATCAAGGTAACCAAGCTTCCAACAGCAACAAACAGAATTTCAGATCTTTCAGATTTTCTTCATATTTTCTCTCCTCAACTTTTAAATACTCTCCATTATTTCTCTTCAAGAATTGGTACTTATTTAATGCTTCCTCCTCTAGATAATATGTTTAGCAAAACACATTCCTAGAAATTACAAAATCATCTGTTGCTCTGTTGCCTCTGACACAAAGTCTTGAAAGAAAGGAGGTCTATGAAAACAGTACAGGGGCGAGGAACAAAAAAACATCTTCCGGAGTAATTTTTTCCATAAATATGGGTCTACCAGTCTAAATGAACTTTCACAGTCAGGCATACTCCTGGTATCCTTAAGGGGCTACAATCTTGATAATCACTTTACCATCAAAGTTTAGTAAACAGAAATTGAATGAGATGCACACATTTAAGTCTAGCAAGTTGCTNTTAGCAAAACACATTCCTAGAAATTACAAAATCATCTGTTGCTCTGTTGCCTCTGACACAAAGTCTTGAAAGAAAGGAGGTCTATGAAAACAGTACAGGGGCGAGGAACAAAAAAACATCTTCCGGAGTAATTTTTTCCATAAATATGGGTCTACCAGTCTAAATGAACTTTCACAGTCAGGCATACTCCTGGTATCCTTAAGGGGCTACAATCTTGATAATCACTTTACCATCAAAGTTTAGTAAACAGAAATTGAATGAGATGCACACATTTAAGTCTAGCAAGTTGCTTCTGCTTGATGCTGAAGAGGCAGGCAGTAACTCCTCAGTCAACACCAAATATAGCATGGCAATGATGTGACTTTAAAATTAAGGATTAGTTTATCCCTGTCCATATAAACAGAAATCAGTATATTCTGTATAAAATGGCACAGTTGTAAATACACATTAACGTTCTGAAGATTTGACCTCCCTGGCTCTTCGATGGCTAACAGTTTCAGTAGAAAATCAATAGTAAATATTTTGACATATTTAGTCATACTTATTTTCAACCTTCTGTGTAACGTTTATGTGACCTACCAGTACTCACAGTATATAATACCAATAGTGTTACTGGTACTTAGAATTTTGGTAATTATAACTTAATCAATAGTTTATAATACTTAATTTCAATAATGAAAAGTTATAAGAAACATTTTAATGAGAAGTATGTTCATAGAGTAACCAGATGCTGTTATGAAATTCTCTGTATAGCCCTGTACCAGGACCAAAGGGATAGGTCAAAATCTTTTCATAGGAACATGTAGAACAGGTAGTACATGTAGAACAATGCAGGTAGCTGTCAAGGTCTAGATGAATGAGAACGAAGACAGTCAACCCTAACAGTCTATAGGTACCTGCCAGAAACCGTAAGGATACCTGCCAAAAACTGTGAACTCAAGCCAAAGGTAATTCCAGCAGGGGGAAATCGCAACCACCGACTCCCTGACCACCTACCCATATCACACCCCAGACTCATTTCTAGATGATTCTAAATCAGAAATGGGAGGAGAATATGTTAATGATTTTCGGGAAATAATATGTTTATGTATGAGTAAATAATATGTTTATGTATGAGTTTATGTATGAGTAAGAAGTTTGATTTTGGTGCAAGGTGTGCACACTAGGAGGAGCTATCCCTCGTGCACCCGGCGCTGTAATAAAGAAGTGTCTGCTTATCTACATCCCATTGGTGTTGATAAGTTTCTTATTCCGGATTTTCAGTAACAGTTTTGGCACCCCAGATGGGACCTCACTGAAGGAGACCGGAGGAGTCGGGGACTTGACTGGTTCCAGCTGGCACCGAGGATTTCTCGAGGATACCCATCGATCCCCGATCCATAAGGTTCTTCGCAATGTCCCCTGGATTTTGGGGACACTTCTTTTGTTTTAAACGAGTGGGTTCAAGTCCCACCGTGTAGAGGGGGTTTGAGTCCCACCTCAGGAAAGTGGGTTTGAGTCCCACCTCAGGTAGCCTGCCTGTCAGACATGGTGAAAACTGCGCAGGGTTGGACCAAGGATCCTCGTGGAGTGGAAGCCTAGGCGTCTGCCCATAAGACATAAGCAAAAGCTATTGCAGGGTTGGACATAGCGCAGACTTGGAACCTGTATGCTAGCTATAGTGTTCTGTAAGTTGTGCCTCTAACGTAAGTTAGAAGGTTTTGTGTGTGTGTGCTATCCTGTGGAATTGTTTGTCTTGACTGAGTACTGAGGTGTTGAATTCTGTGTTTATTGTGTCACCTACCTGTATTCAAGGTAATAAATTATGAAACTGTGTCAGTGTGACCGTGAGAGAGAGACGTGCAATTGAACACAAAGTGAGTGCGAGGTTCCTATCTGTGGTTCTGTTATCCCACGAGGGGTAATAGTTCCAGCCCCCTGCAGATATTATGGGCCAAAATAAGTCTAAATACAAGAAAGGGAAAAGGAAAGGGTAGTTGGGCTTTGAACTGCTTTTGATTCTATTCATATTCGTCTTATTTTGTGACTTGTTACAATAATGATTTTGGTCTTCTGATTTTGGTATTGGTGACAGGATGTTATAACTGTGTTATTACCTGTTTTTTGTTTGATTGAACGTTAGTCTCTTTGTCTCAAGTGTTGTAACTGTGTGGAGTGTGTCTGTGGGATCCCGTGTTTGTGTGTGTGGATGTGAGATTGATAATGGAAAACCAACAGAGTGAGGAGATGGTGAAAAAGAGTCCTTTAGGGTGCATTCTGGCACACTGGAAAAAACTTGGAGGGTCTCCTGGGGACTCGGTAAGTAAGAAAACATTGGTAAAATGTTGTAACCGACGGTGGCCTTTGTGTACTTTGGAAGATCAGAAAAAATGGCCTAAAAATGGAACTCTGAACTATAATACATTGTTACAATTAATGTTGTTTTGAGGTGGCAAGGAAAATGGGATGAAGTTATGTATGCAGATATGTTTTTCACTTTAAGAAACCAGCCGTCCAGAGTGACAGACTGAATGCAGAATTAATACAGCTCCACCGGATCCCTTAATTTTGGCTTTGGAAAAGGACAGGGAAAAGCTGAAAGTTAAGCTGGAGAGATGTTGTTCAGCCTGTGATACTGGGGAAAGATGTTTAAAGTTAAAAGGATTGCTGTCACTGGCAACAAGCAGCACATTCACATTCAGAGTTAAGAAATGGTTAAACCAGCACTGCTGTTGCAGAAAACCAAGGAAGCCGTTGGAAGTGAGACTGCCTGGTTAAGAGGCAGTGCAGAGCTGAAGGAAGATGCCACAGCTACCAAGACAGGCAGATGCCCCACCTTTTCCTAGACTTTTTTAACCCCATTTATTTAACATTTCCAATTTACCATTACATAATTATTGGAGATCATCTCTTATTTAGTGAAATATTGAATTGTTAGCAATCAAGTACAGCAGATTGACAAGAAGAATGGTTTGTGGGTTTGTTTTTTTTTTAAGTAATAGGATCACAACAGCTTATAAGAAATATTATTTTGAACTAGAAAACTCCAGGGATAACTTTGAAATTGGGTGAGCAGCAGATAATACATTACCAATCTCTACAAATACATCAGCCAAGTAAAAACAATTTTGCAACCTTCATTCACAACAGAATTCTAACACAATATTTTGCCCTGAAAATTATATGCTTAATTTAAAATGTCAATTTAAAGTTCCAACTGATGAGTTGCAGAAAACTTACATGATGACACTGCATGTTAATTGTTGGGAAAGCGCTTTCTTTGTAAGGAATATTTACCATCTTTTTTCATTAAGGAATTCAACTGTAACCTACTACCACTGAATTTCATCAGAAACTACATTTCACTAAAACATGCTGTGCATTAGTGTTCATGAAGGCACATATTTAAATGGAGATATATTTACCATGAAGGCACATATTTAAATGCAGGAGTGAAACTGTGAACAAACGTTTGTAACTGACTGGAAGAGGAGAGCGCCAGTCCCTTCCAGTTCTTACACCAGGCTGCAACTCACTGTATGTCATTATGCCCCAGTTCCCTATTGAAACTCCAAAGTAAAATACCTCAAGAGAAAATAAAATATCCTTATGACAGGCTGTAGGAAAGAAAGCCTTTTGTTTGGAAATGTAAATTAGCTGCTATGCCATCAGCACCTACTTCAATGGAAGCAGATGATCAAAATTTGGAAATCTTAACTATTGATTTTTCATTTAAAAAAACCCTCTCTAGTTACTCAGAGCTAAACATCATAACCCTGTAACACAAATTATGATCCAAAGCTACTACGTTGTGTGTATATAAAACAGCACAAAGAGATAAAGATGAGGTAAGCACTATATAGTTCAGAAAAAGATCCACATAATTTCAACCTTAAGTCTACTAATATTCTTCAGGAAGAACAAGAGTAATTCAAAACATACTTGAGTTCTCTCCTACAATTCTTTTTGTAACTCCCTGAGGAATGCTGCTTTTAAGGACTAAAGACTATATTCATACTATAAAGTCTACATTCATAGTACATTTTATACTCCTAAAATAAAAAGATTCTGAATACTGATAAAGTATCTAACTTAGTAGTATTTTTTATTCCCTAGAATAAGTTTTAACTGATCTGTATTTAAACATGTTTTCTTTTGAGACAAGTTTCTTTTCAGTATCTGATTTTTTTTTTACTTTATAAGGAAAGAGTATATACTTTAGTGTGCTCAACCCTTCAAGAGGAAGGCCCATGAAAAGCACCAGGTAACTGACTGTACTTCTATCAGCATCGACAGCAACACTTTCCATTATTTTAGCTGAGTATATGAAGATAAAGCTGCGCATTATTAAGATAAACATGTTACCTTGGAAATATTTCCTACAAAGACACATTTGTACCTAAAACGCACCATTTCAGCCATACCATTTCCTCATCAACACTCAAAAAATGCTAACTCAGCTGGTGCACAGGCTTTCCATGACAAAGAAATGGAAGCCTAACAGCTTCTTTACCATTTTATCCCAG
>NDXB01014389.1:675-15543 GCA_002631895.1 Agapornis roseicollis
CGGCTTTGCAATCTGCCATCTCCTTCATCACCCTGGGATGGATCCCATCTGGTCCCATTGATTTATGAATATTCAGGTTCCTCAACAATTCTCTAACTTCTTCTTCTTGGATAACAATCTGATCTGATGGGCTAGAAGAGTGGGGTACTACAGGCTACCCTGCATCTAAAAGAATGGAGCTGTCATTTTCTTTTTGTACATGTGAATGAGCTTAGAGGGTCAAAATCATGACTAAGTTTAGATATCAGTGGAAGGGGAGTGTGACATTCCCACTATTCGCAAATTAAGTGCATTTGCTTACAGGAATTCTGGGAATTCTTTACATTATTCAGGAGAGAAAAAGTATGAAGTATACATTTAAGCTGCATAATGAAACACGTAAGGGTCTTCTTCAAGCAACCTGTGAACCTCAAGTGTGTGAGACAGACTTGATGATAGAGATACTAAATAAATGTGGATTGAATATAGGCAGTGGACTAAAATAATGCCCATAAATGCTGTATGCAATCTAGGATGCTGTAAATGTACACACACAACATCTGAAACAGGCCAAACTGAGTAAAATAAAGGCAAATAAAAAATGTGGCCTGAGGCAAGCTGCTTGCTTTCATCTGCATTAGGAATGCCCCATTAAAGGAAACTGTAGAAAAAGAGCTAAGGCAACCAGGCACCCTAAAATGTTGATTTATTTACATCTGTTTAAATTACATCTCATTGCTACAGTTTGAAAAAGAAAATAAAAATGAGGTAACTTCCTGATTTTGTTACCATTCTTCTCAATTTTTTTTCCTAAACAGATGAGGAAAACCGTATCAAGGATAAAACTAAACACTGCATACACACTGCTGTAACAAAGGAAGCAGTACAGGGCAAAGAGAAAAATGCCAGGAGTTTCAGAAGAATATCTCACATGCAGAGCTCATATAATGGATGTAACTGTCTTGAAAAGACTGGAATTGTATCAGAGCTGAGCTCAGTCCTCTGAGATTACTTGAAGACAAACATTTTAGTAGATTGTTTGTGAGATGGGCAAAATATTATTTCCCCTGTTCAGGAAGCTTATAGTAAATGCACACACAGATGGGAATCCACAAATACTTAATTTATAGCCATCATTCCAGCTTGTACAAATGAATACTTAATTACTTGTTTATATACTTTGCATATCACCATTCAATAATATTTTATATTCTTCTTCCAAACCAAATATCCAAGCAGAATGTAAAGGGGGGTTTTGTCACTCAGATAAATAATATATATGTCATATGGACATCTAAATCCCATCACACTTTAATGAATTTTTGAAGGAAATCAAATGATGCTCTTTTTAGTTCTTTTTTGTTCTTTTCAGTTTCTGTCATTGTAGCTTTGTTAATGCATAGTCAAAACCTTCCTGTATGGCATCTTTGGTACTTTCCTATTGTTGTGGTTTAGACCCAACCAGGCAGCTCATTCACTCACTCAACCCCCCTTTCTTGCCCTCCCCTGCTTTCAGAGGGCTGGGGGGAGAATCAAATGAATGCAACTCCCACAGGTTGAGATAAGAACAGTTTAGTAACTAAGGTATAACACAAATCACTACTGCTACCACCAATAATAGTAATGATACAGGAAAAGATTACAGCATCCCATCAAGGACAACAGATAGCTAACAACACCCCACCAACCGAGTGCTGACCGACCACCTCTTTCAACCACCCCGAGAGAGAGCTAGGCCTTCCGGATCACTCCCAGTTACCTCCTGGGCATGACGTACTATGGTATGGAATACCTCTTTGGTCAGTTTGGTCCTGTCAGTACAGTCCTGCCCCTCCTTCCTCCCTGGCAGAGCATGAGGCTCACAAAGTCCTTGGTCAGGGCAAACATCGCTCAGCAACAACCAAAAACATCGGCCTTATCAGCCTTGTTCCCAGGTTAAGTCAAAACACCAGCTACTAAAGAGAAGAAAAACTGACTGCAACTGCTGAACCCAGGACACCTATATATACATTTCAGTAAATGTTACGGGCTTTCATCCAAATTTTGATTCCTTTTCCTTTTGTTGTTCAAAACAATTGACACCAAGCTGAAACATGAAAGAAGTTGTAGAAAAGGGTTTTTTCCCTACATGAAGAACCACAGTAGTGCTTTGCATTTTCTACATGAATACAATTATTGTTCGTCTCTTACTCGCAGACTGCATCTAGCATTTGGATACCTGAGCTGGCTAATGCTTTGTCCAATACCATGTTATTGACCACTACACACTTCCCCTCCCCCACATACTACTTAAATCCTTTTTAAGATCAGTTTTCTGGAGTCCATCTGGCATTTTCAGTCCCCTGTTACAACCGTGTTTTGCCACTGCACTGCTGGGGTGCGGTGTAGCCTGTGGGAGGCCATCGTGCTTTCTTACATACACACAGAGCCACAGAAATGCATTGTGTTTATGCTCCTCCACATGTTATCTATAATCTAATTTCAAACATGCTAATGCTAAAATAAGACTTCCAACTACTACTTCTATTTATACACTTAAAGCTTTCTAGGTTTTTTTATTTATCTTTCTTAGCTTTATTGGCTGAAGTTTATAAATAGCATACCCCAGGCAAAGTTCTCTAATGCTTCATGTAAGAAACATTAGTAACTGTGATCTGTGAAAATTAACCGAGACAAATTGTTGCTCTTTTAATACAGCTTCTTTATATTCAATTTAGGTATCAAAGGCTGAAACAGTGGTAATATGTCTGAAGCACTTGAAGATGAAATAAGAAACAACCATTAAAAATGAAGTTGAGTTTACATCATTTCAAGCCTGATCTATCCAGACTATACTATAACCCTGAAGTTTTGAGTGTGCAAGGGTGGAGGGGCCAATGATGTTGGTCCGTTCACCGTAATCAGTTTTCCTTTGTATAAACAGCTCAACATTCCTTGGTCTGGATCATCTGTCTCTTGCACAGTCCTCGAAAGCATCAGAACTCAGGCTGCTTGAAAATGATTATTCCTTGTTTTCCCTGCTTCATCTTGCATAACCTATCTAAATGCCTACTCACACCAGAACTGCTCCTGTGTGCTGTTAGAAGCACATTGTGTCAAACACAGTATCTCATTCTGTATGAGGGCCCTGAGCTACTGGTTAAAAGTGGACAGTTTCTGCTCTGACAGTTTAATGAACGCAGTAATCTATTCTGATGATGAATTGAAAAATCAGTTCTCAGCAAATCCTATGACCAGTCAGAATGTTTAATGGAACCACAGTCATTAGCACTGTCTTTAATGAAGGACTAGAGTTCAACCATAGTATCTGTGGCATTCAAAGAAAGGTAAAGTGCTAGATTTACTGAATCCTATCTTGGAATCCACTTTTGTAAATGTGGTATTTTTCAAATACAGTTTGAAGTAAGTTGTCTGCATCTTCACTTAGGGCAATATGTTCAACATCAGTTTACAAGACTTCCATGTGACCTAGGGCAAACTAAATACTTCAGCCTAACCTCAGTTCTCTATTAATGAAAAATGATAGTGTATGAGGGCTGTTGCTTGCAGTGATGATCAAGTATTCTGGTTCTGGGATATCTAGGTAGTCTCCTTTTGCTAAGTAGTAGCAAAATTCAGAGCTTTGCAGTCAGTTCAGTTATTTAACTAATCTAATTTGTGCATTAAAAATTATGCAGAAGTTCATTTTCTCTAAATAGAAGTAGGAACAAAGAGCAGAGGGGAAATTTCGTTAGACACTTCTGTCCTGCAACCAACCATCACTCAAGTAACAT
The DNA here is from genome assembly GCA_002631895.1 of Agapornis roseicollis. Taxonomy (NCBI): domain Eukaryota; kingdom Metazoa; phylum Chordata; class Aves; order Psittaciformes; family Psittacidae; genus Agapornis; species Agapornis roseicollis. Next base: position 4,428 of record NDXB01014389.1, read on the forward strand.
TAAGTTTTCCACAGCATCTTCCTCTGTTCTTGAGAGAAAGATGAGTGATGCCATGCCAAATTCAGAAAAATCTAGCATGATTGGAAATGTTTGTGTCTCATCATCTTTCTGTTCCTAATTACTTCCTCCTCAGCTGAGCCAGATGAATCAGGTCTGGGAAATCATTACCTTGAACATTTTAGGATAGAACCAGCTGAACTGTCCTAAATCCTAGCTGATGGTAGTTCATGGCACCCAGGTGACATGGCACTGAACAGTTTCACTGAATCAGCTGCAGGGCCAATAGTTTCCTATCAGAGGGTCATTAAAATATCTGCGGATAGAGGAAGAGGAGTGGCTGCTGCAGTTATTTGTACAATTGCTTTTTTCACAACTGGGAACCTCCTAGCCAAAGGCTACATACCACTCATTTAGAAAAAGCAGATGAGACTGATCTTCCTGTTTCCTTTCTCTTCATTGTGCTTTCTGCTGGGGTTGTGTAGTATAAGGCAGTTTCAAGACTTCAAATGCCATGCAGAAAGAGAAATAATTTTCTGGTCACTGCTGATTACTGCTTGGTATAATACACTCCAAAGAGTTACCCCGACTGTTAGCACATCTTTAACCTTCAGTGTACCTGAAATTCTTGTATAATAGCTTTCACTTCAGATGCAGTGTACCAATTAGCATTCCAGCTTGTTTAATTCAGAACAGTTATTTTCATATAATATTTTTAATGACTATGCCAATATATTGCACTTTATAGTTACTACTAAAAAGTTAACTATACAATGCGCAGCATCTATTTTGATGTGTAAGTTCTCTTGTAGAATCAAATTACTGCTTACTGACCTTTTTCTCATTTCATCGTATTTTCAGTGCCTTCTTAGAGCATTCAAAAATGAACACAGGAAATTTCTGAGAGCCAGATCAATTGTTCTCTTGGTCTTTTTTGCTTTAAGTTCTTACCTTCAGAAAACAAAATTCAATTAAATAAAAAATAATCTGAAACAAAAATCAAAAATGACTGGCTTTATAAGCCCATTTTCCCACATTACTTCAGATGTTATCTGTTATGTTCATACCACAAATAATCAGGGGGAAAACACTTGGAGGGTCACATAGGTCAATAAACATCTGGCTTATGAAGTGTTGCCCTGCTGCCTGTATTATGTTGATAAAATTACTTTAGTCAGAAGAAAGAAATATGAAGTACAAAATATAAGTGGGAAATTTTCCCATCTTAACATATGGAAGATTTGCATGTGTAATTTACATTGGCATAAATCTCAGCTTATCACAATGAAATTCTATCTGAAATTCTATCCAAAATTCTGTTAGAAAAAGATGGTATGTGTGTGTTTGGTAGCGTACCTCCATCTCAGTGTGATTATAGGGTCCTCTCTGCACTGAGATGAGACCATTCAAGAGTGCTTTATACTTCCTCAAATAAAACATACGAAGGCACTGTTTTTTCTGGCTACAGAAACAACTTTAAGCTGCTCTAAGTGCAGATCAGCAGCGGAACCCCACAGCTATATGTATTCTCATAGTTATGCCCTTACTCAAATTCTTCATATTTATCTCTTGAGCTTTTTGCAAATATTTGAAGTTCCTGTAGAGATCTGTCTTCACCTGCACCCACTAGCAGATCTATGAAAAGAATCTTTAATGAGAAAGTACTGTGTTGTCTATGTTATCAGGTATGGCATGTTTAGCTTCCTTTAATTCACGTGGCAGATAGCTACCTTTGTGGTAAGTCAGTTTTCTTATTTTTACAGTTGTTCTTTCCATGGCTTTGAAGTTTTCTTGCAATGTAACTGAATATTTTGCTTGAATAAAGACTGGGCTTCTTATTGGATTTTTGGAAACTTTCTGTATTAAAAAGCAAAATTGCTTTGGGCTGATTTTGGGTTTGTTGTTTTTGTTTTTTTTTCAAGGAAAATTCCTGTAGACTTCAAATAGGGGCCTCAGGGGTTAGTTGTCCAAGGAAAATGAATGTATGATTACAAGAAGAGATTTCTGACACTTTCCTTGGTTAGGGGCATTCATCACTTATTTGAATGGAGTGCAGCCTAGAATGGATCTAAGAAAATAGGTATTAGTTTATGAAATCCAGTTACTGTGAGCGAAAGTGTCCAATATGTTTAGGTGATGATCTTTTATCCATAGGTGAGAAAACAAATATTAGTGGATGTGATACAAACAAAATGGGTGGTCCTGCATTAACTGAAGTGATTTTGTTGCAGTCACAAAGTTAATCCCCAGTCATCTGCAATAGACATCTAATTCTAGAATATTTCTTTTTACATCACATGGGTTGGATCATTTTTCAAATAATTTTAATGGCTCACTTGAAATTTATATTTCTAGAGACTTGGTACTCACACTGTAGGTAATGCAATATCCCTGGCAAGGCATTATGGTCTCTGATCATCCCGTGTATGCTCTGAAACAGAAAAAGAAACCCACTGATCTTTTAGTGAGGGTCTTGAGCAATTAGACAGTAGATACGTACCATGAAAGGCATAACATCCTCAAGAAGTCGTCATCTGGTGTTTGTTAGGTAGCCTAGCCTCCAGTGTAGCCAGTTGCTGTCTGATCTGACCACTTCTCATCCTACATTCCAAATAAGTCACCTCGTTTGTACTTATCTGGCCACTTTCTCAGTTTTCACACAGTCAGACATGCTCGTAAAACTGTCCTAAACACCTCTTTCACATCCTTCAACTATCCCAAACAGGTGTGGTGATAGATCAGAATTTCATCACTTTTGGCCATGGTGGATTTGCTTTGCACTTCCTAGAGCTGGGGCTTTTTTACCATCCCCTGGAGTGGTGCAGGTGTGTGCTACATGCCAGCAGCCAGCAGTGGCTCTCTCTGTGGGGAAGAAAGGCAAAAACAGCCTTCTGCTCTCAACTACTTTGAACTGTCAGAAGCGCAGGGAGTCAGGTGAGTGCCTGTCTCTGCTCCTCCTGAAGGAATGGCATGCAAAATTAACAAGCTTGGTGCTTTTAAATTTCCCCTCAGGACGCATGCATGTATATGTGTATTGGTTGAATCAGTTGAATTAATATCTCTAAATGGTTTTCAGTGCCATTATCTGCACTCTGCAAGTGATGGTCTAGGTGATGACTTCCATAGGATATGTGTGGCAAACTTACATTGCCCTCTTCAGTATCGCCTGCTTTTACATTAATGTTCACTGTGACAAATACTCAGCCTTATGTTTTTAATTTTACTTCACGTGCACTAAAAGCTGTGATCAGACTTAAAAAGAAGGAAGCTTTGAGGCTCCAGTAGAGAGGCATCCTCATCTGTTCCCAGTGATGGTCATTGCAGCCATGTTTGCATGTCCTTGCAGATATAGCAAACCCTGTGAGACCCACAGGTGATTCTGCACACTGTGCCAACTGTCCACAACACATATATCACAACCTCAGCACTGCTAGCACACTGATAAGCCAGCATTTCTGGAATCAGCTGGAACTAATTTGATCTAAGTTCTGACTCCTGTATTACTGAAGAGCTGTGCCTGCCTCAGTGCTCTCAAAAAAGTATTTTCTGAAGAATGGATGGCACAGGCAGAATTACTATAGCACATCCCAAGACACTCTGTCATCCTGACTGATGTTATTATATATGATCCAGTTTAAACTAATTTTTTACAATCGCTCTGAAGATCAGAAGGCTTTGGGTTTTTTTTCTAAGCTTAGATCTTGCACAACGTGTGAATTCTGTGCTATATAAATTTAAAATTAAAGCATTAAAATACATATTGCTGTTCCAAATTAGATTCTTAAAACTACCTTTAGGCATGTAAATAAATGGAGAATTTTTTAGATAATTAAGCCCTTGTAGCTCCCATCAGTTAAAATAAAAGACACTTAGCAAAGACCAGGCAGTGGCTTCAAGATACAAAAGAAAAAGAAAAGAAACTTTTAACCAGTATTGTATCCACCGGAGGCATATGGAGAAAGAAGATGCAGAAAAGGTACTCTCAACATGTATTCTGCCAATTAAGGGGTTCACTGTTCATCTGTCCACTAGTTGGCAGGCATAGCAACGCAATCGGCTGTCCTGTAAATGCATCCCTGGCTGCTACTAAGTCTCTGCTAAGGCGTCCTAGCAACTGTGTGCCAGCCCTTCACCGTGCATGCATAAATCAATCAAACCTGCAGGGGAGTTTTCCAGTAGCTGGTGCATAAAACGTTCCACTGGAAGAGAGCAAAACACGGAGCAAATTGGGATAGCCAAGGTTAAGTGTGAAGCTATTTGCAGGACTGCAATTTTAAAAACAAAACAAAACTGGAAATCACATTTGTGGGTAGTAGCATAGAGATTTTCCCCTTCCATTCAAGATCCCATTCCTGAGGCTTATGCAACTGTACAACAGCCTGCAGCAGGTGCTCAGAATGGATTCTCACTGCTCTAATGGATTAAGTAGGTCACTTCAAATTTAGGGACAATGGGACCTTACAGATCAGGCTCACAGTATATTTAGTATTCCCATTTTGACCATGGACAGTCCAAAACATCAGCAGGGACTGAATTAACTGTAATGTAGAAGTATACCCCTTTTTAATTTTCTCCAGATACTGTGTTTTCAGAAAAATGCTGTTGTATATCAGCAATTTCAGTTGGCCCAAAAGACAAGGTGTATTTTTTTAGGTTTCCATTTTGCTTTCTGCCTTTGCATCCTCCATATAACAACCCTGTAATATTTGTTTTGGAGCAGACTCGTTGTTCATTCATCAAACCAAGAAATGAGTCACTCTGCTCCCATTTCACATAAATCTTTAATTCCATGTATATACAGATTCACATTTTCATTTTCTGTCTTGTGTGCATTACCTGGTATATTAACATGCTTTCCTAGTCTGCTCCTACTCTTTCACTTTTCTGTAGCTGCTGGAGAGACTTTTGTTGGAGCTTTTTTTGTACTGAAGCAAAACCCTGTCAACAGACTGCAAAAGCATGTTTAATGGCCTCTGGCTGGCTGCAGATGCCCACATTTCTGAATAGTACTCAACATCAGAAAACTGAACGTACTATTAATTAAAGCTTTCTTTTCAAATGATGCCAAAATAGAATATTTTCTAGAAAGACTGCACTTTTCCTCCGACATGAAGTAAGACGAAAGACGTTTACTCTGTGATTTCATTTGTATGCTCTGAAGTGACTCTGTGAAATGTCCTTTGATAATAAAGTACTTGTTGCTGAAAACCTAAAACAAAGTATTACTTGTCAGTCCCTATACAGCATATCTGAAAATGTGATTCTCACATGCAAAAGATTAGTGTTGGTGTAAAATAGGACATGTAAGGTCACACACTTACTGGTTAGAAGATACGAAATGGGAATTTTTTTTCAACCCCATTATATCATCCACACCAAACATCTATTTTAAGGTTACTGTACAATAATACAGTAAGATTTATATTTGGCTTTGGAAGCAAAGTGTAGATAGTACCGAATAGAGCTAAAGTAAGTGGCTGAATTATTTTTTGAGTTTTTTGAGTTTTACAATGTAGCTGAGTTTTAGAGTACTTTATTTTGTACCCCTGCATTCCTGTGATGTTGCATGAAGATTCTGTTTATATTTTCCTTTCCTTTTATACATACATGTATGTATTTCAGTGGGAAAAGGAAAAGAATGTTTAAATGAAGTGTAAATGATTGGTGAAATGCACAGGAATTGCTTGTTGTCAGAGTGAGCAGCTATATGCTTATGGTTCTACAGGTGACATTTAAGCGGAATGGAAGGCATGCTTGTCCCAGTTACTGTGCTTTCATTTCCACCAGCCCAAAGCTGAAAGGAGAATAGGAAATGTGGTCTCAATCTACACAGAGTTAGGATATGACTGCATCATAAGCTTGAACCTGCCAGCTAGGGGGAGCACACAATATATATGCAGCAGGACTCCAAAAGCAGTTCAGGGCAAGAAGAAACATACTGTTGAGCTCCATCTGGAAAACCCCTTCCAACTCCCGAGAAGTTCAGAAAAAGGGTAAACACCCCTATGCCAAACCCCAAGGATATGCTGGCTGGCGTTCTGGCAAAGCTTTCTCCAGCCTAAATCTCTATCTGCCTGCTCTTGCCTGCCTGCATGAGGAGAATACGTAATGAGTCAGTGGGATCAGCGTCTCCTCTCGTACAGTGTTGTGGAGAGTGCTAAGAAACTTATGGATAGCTGGTGCCCCCTGTCCTCATGAAGTTACTATGTATCGGCACTTCCAGGGTATAAGGGAATACTTTTCCACGCAGGATTCTGTCATACGTCTTATTTTAAATCATTAAGTCCTGTTGTTCTTGCTCAAGGACTTTTATAAGCTGAGGGGGAATGCTGCTGCGAAACTTCAAAATCCTTAAAACCCCCAAGTTTATCTGAGAGCAGTCAAATTCACGAAGCTTGATTTATGGTGGGTTGTGCAACTAACTGCATCTTCAGGGATCCAACAGGTTCTAGGCTTTTTCCATGGTAGGTTATTCATAGTGGAGCTCTCCCATTTCTACTGTAGATATTTTAATACTTAAAAAGTTCATCTTCATCCTTTGCCTTACTGGAAAAATATTTCCACAGGGACAATGGTGAAACCCTGGAACAGATTGCCCAGAGAAGCTGTGGAGTGTCAGTCCATAGGGATGCTGAGCTCTTGGCTTGACAAGATCCTAAGCAAACCTAACTGCTCATTTTTGAGAAAGAAGTTTCACCAGTGATCTCCAGGGGTCTTTTCCAACCTAAATTACTACATTTTTGCATAAACAATGGAGTCTCGTTAATACATTCCTGTCTGGTTTTGTACCACTACTGTGCGGCTCCTCTATGCAATCGAACTGGGTTGAAATTGGGAAAAAGAAATCAAAGGCTATAAGAAGATGACACATATCATAATCACATAACCCTTATTTTCTGTCAAAGCTAGGCTGCACATGAAAACAGAGAAAACCAGCTTTGCCTGAATAACAGGTTTGATAATTGCTGTGATACAAAATGTTGTAATTTACAGATACATTTTTTTAAATGTATTACTTAACACCAGGCTTTGAATGACATTTATATTCTATACAGATTTTTATTTACTAGATTAATCTAGAATCTATATTAATATATTAGTCTATATTAATTCTTAGAGTGACAAAATATCAAATTCTCAAGTTCTGAACTCTGCAACACTGAAGTAAATTGCTGAATTAATTAAACAAGAATATAATTTATTCCACGGATTCAAAGAAGTTATTCTGAATGTTCCAATATTTGTCTATTTCTATACAGAGTTATAATAAAATTGTATCTTAAGAAATGCATTATGTCTATGCAATGGAGGGGTGTGCCTGAGAAGCCAGAAGAGAAACCATAGCAGTCTTTTTCATGTAGTCAAATAATTATTTGTAGACACTAAAACTATATTCTGTTACTTTCTAATTTTTATCATTTCATTTCCTAGATACATGATGCACAATATTAAAGATGACCTGGGAGCACACAAAGGCTTATTAATTTGTTGAACATCACTGATGTCATGAACCATAGGAGTGAAGACTGAGGAAACTTGGGGCATAAAATGGTTCAGACTTCATAGGACAAAAAGAACTTAGATGGAACAGAGAAAGTGTCATTTGTTTACAAATCTAAAAGCTCTACAAAATTGGATGAGAGATTATGTCTTCAGAATCAATGAGATTGGTGATAATGCAGAAAGTAAGAAGACACATCTTTTATCTAAATCCACAAATTAATTCAGTTGTAGAACAACCCTTCCTGTGGAAAGATCTCAGTTCTTTCTAGAACAGAAACAGCAGAACAAACAAGCCTCTGCTAGCATGGTGAATGCTCCTTTGTGTCTTCTGGTGGATATTTGACATGGTATCCATCCTAAATAAAGCAGAAACCAGCCAAAAATCATATTTGGGAAATAAAAGCATTACACCCTTCTCCTTACGATATTTTCCATCCTTGCAAAGGAAACACTAGAAATAAGGTGTTTCTAAATTAACCCCATTAAGATCTCCTTCCATGCTACTCTGAAGACCCTATGTTTGTAGTTCTGTTGAAGGTGTCAGTGTCTGGCCCAGATATCCAAAATAGTAGTATAATGTATAGTTATGACAAAATAAACAGGTCTTCTGGACCAGAAGCATGGACCTAGGTGGCCTGCAGCTTGCTATGAATAGAAGTAGATTTACTTTCTTTTGTAGAAACCCAGCCTTGAGGAAAGTTGGTACACTTGGTGCTTGTGATTGTTCTACCTTGAGCTGTTAATAGCACCCAATAAGATACTTGTCTCCCTGCCAGCATTTGCAAAGTGAATGGTAAGGATGCAGAGAAACTCATTTGGCTAGTTAAGCACCCATTAATGTTGCTTTTGCTCCACTTCTGGCACAGTTTCTGAACTGATGGCCAGGGTCCAAGTCCTTCTCAGACTTCTAGCCCATATGAAGTATACTGCAAATAGAAATATTTATGTAGTGTCTTCCAGCATTGCTCAAGGTAACTCAGATAACCATGAGAAGGAGATGTGTTGCTCATTTTTGAAGTGTTTCTGTTCTTGTGCTAGATGACAGCCCTTCCCGTATTTTGGCAATCTGCATGATTTTCATACTCAGATGCCAGCCTCATATACAAAATATATAATAATCTCCTTCCACTAGACCAAACAATATTTGAACAACTTTTATGGTAGTAAGTAGGTGTTGGGCTTTATATCTGGCTCTGCCTCTGTGTTTGGGAAAATCTGATTGCTGCTGTACAACAGGATGTATTAAGCTCATAAATACATCTAAATTTCTGGAGTGCCTTCTGATTACCACAAACTAGGGAGGAAGGATGGGAAAGAAAAATAGTCACAGTTGATTAAGTCAGTTGGGAAAACCAGTAATTTTTTTAATAAGAGAGTTTAATTGACATGAGACTATGGCTGAAGGACCTTTAAAAAGGTTCCTTTCTACACCAAAGCTACTAGGAAATTTGCTCCTTTGTCACTATATAACACACCACCGCAGTGCCCTTCACCTCCAGGTGCAGCTGGTGAGAGGACTGCTGACTACCTGTCCATGACAGGTGAAGTCCCAGAGTGGACATGTGGGAGGCCAAAAGCTAGTGAGTGAGTCTTACACCCAAAGCATAAGGCTTCATTTTTTCAAAGGCCAAACAGTAGTGTTGTGTAGAAATTCCCTTAAATAAATGCAGAGGTTCCACTCATATGGTTGAGAAATGCAACTCTGTCTTCTGTCTCTAGCCAGAGAAGGAGCTTAATAGCTCTATTAAAACCCCTGTTGTAGCTAAGCTGCCTGCCTGCAGCTGCTTTGGGTAGTTAAAAATAATGTGGGTAACTACTTTTTACTGTACAGAATAGACTACCCTAAGTCCTATCTTTTGCAAAGAGTAGATACTAACATTCCCATTCCTTTGCAGCAAGTTTAAAGTCTATAGGAGCAAATAATAAAAATGGGTGCTTCGGAGTTTGTATAATGCCTGGAGTTCGTATTGTGCCATGACTAAGTCATTCTGTGATGACACAAACCATTGTGGCAATTCTGTTTTCTTCTTTACTTAACAATTCACTCATAGATATTATGATTTGCCAAAATACATAATGGGTAATAAAGGAAATGTGTTGCCTGCCAGCTTTAGGATAAATTCGCTAGCAAATAAACATGCTGTAGGAAAACATGTAATCTGCAAAGGAAATTTCTTCTCCACTCTGCTTCTCCCTCTGTGCTTGAAAAACTTATCCTTGATCTACTGCTCTTTCCTAGATCAAAAGAAAAAGAAATACAATCCACAAACCAAACAAAAAAAACAGTGTCACAGAACAGAAACTCTATTTGTCAAAGAAGTTGAAAATAGAAGTCCAAAGTAGGTCAACATAACCAACTGACTCAACTTCTAAGGTCAGGGAAAGCTTCAGTCATACTTTTTGTTCCTTTGCTAGGGAAATTATTACGCAGTAATGTCTTGGGGCTGTGCGTTTGCTGGTGCTGCCAAGACAAGTCATTTCTCTGTGTGCTGTAAGCAGCATTCCATCTCTATCTTATGACTATGAGATGGACATAATGCATCCCAGTTAACAGCACTGACTCACCCTGTAGTTTACGCCAACACTTAATGTCATTCATGCTTAATAAAACTGTGGGGTTCTGCTTTTCCACCCACTTTTTGTTATTTATCTTGAAACATGCCACATCACAAAAAAAGTTACGTCAGCTTGATTTAAAATGCTTATTGTATATACTCCATTCAAAATTTGATGCATTGACAGTGTAATTGAGAAAAAGTTCTCTGGAACAGCCACATGTAGGAGGCCAGCATATAGCTGAATGGCTGTGGCATGCTTTACAGAGAAATAAGTACTGATGGTACTTATTACTGATGTGCTTCCTATTAGATACAAAGTTTATTTAGAAATCACAGATTGATGCATGCCAAAGTCCCCCACAAAAATCCTCCAGCTCAGACTGACTCACTTCTGATGTCCTGAGCTTAGACCCACCTTTAAATTTTAGACACTAGCTGCCACTAGCTGCTCCCTTTGCATGACTGTTGTGAAAAGAATCTGTTAAATATTGCAGGTACAGACTTTATTAAGAAAAAAAAATCAAGCATGTTCTCTCTGCCATATTGTAAGCCCAAACACGACAGCAGCAGTGTGGTATCTAATGAGAAGCTCAAAGTTGATGCATCTCAGTCCCGGCTCCAAGATGTGCTGGAAGAAGGTGAATGCCAAAATGCTACCTTTTAATGCCACATTATGCCTTGCCCTACGCACACGTCCAGAAGGATTTGTTTCAGCTGCCATTTTGAGCTATGAGCAGCTATAATTCCATCTCTCTCCCATTTAAATGGAAGCAATGGGGAAATCAAATGGGCATGAGGATGGCAGGACTCACAGAATAGTGAGCTTGGGCTGGGGCGTGATGGCTTTAGTCATGCTGTGCTGCCAACACATAGGAACCCCAGTGGTAAGCCCCTGAGAACTTCAGCAGAGTGTGCAGTTCTCATGAACTGTGCTACTCACGTGAGAATATAATATCTAATGAAATCAGAGGGTGCTCTTCTGCATATGGGCTTTGTTGAAAAAAAAAAAAAAAAAAAAAAGAAAGGGGAGAGAAAAAAAAAATGAATTTTTTTCCTTT
>NDXB01014389.1:23053-103180 GCA_002631895.1 Agapornis roseicollis
TATTACTAGCAACTAGTGTGTGGGGTATAAATATGGGAGGCTTAGGCAATAAAGCAAGCAAGACTTTTAACTCATATTGGGTGCTGTCTTGACTTCGATCAATCTCTGCCTACAGGCTAGCTTAGCATTAGCAGCAAAAGAAGTCAAAAGATTTACTGGAACTTGCAGGAATCTGCATTTACCCCACATGATTAAAATGGATGAGGTAAGTCTTTAAAAAATAGACTGGGAGAAGAGGCTCTGTAGGATAAGAAGATAACCATCACAGCATTACATGAAATGTTCAGGACATTTTGTTACCAGCCTTTTTACTGAATTGAGATAGAAAAAGGACTCTTCCAATTTCCCTGATTTTGTTATCATCTTACTCATAGAATAATTTGCAGAATACCTCAGAAACCTTAATGCCCTGCCCTTGCATGATACCATTTGGCATATAGTGAAGTCAAAGAGAAAACTTTTCTTCTATTTAAAAATTAATCTTGTGATCAATTGGTGGCCTTCACCCTACACCTTGTTGCACATGATAATCAGTAGCCGTGATTACCTATTGCTGTTTTTCCAGTAGCAAAAACCTGGTATAGGAAACCACTATCAGTATTAAAAAATAGACTGCACTGGACTATCATCGTAAAGTTCTGAGCAGTAGCAACATCTGTCACTGCTTTTTAATTTCATGGCATCCATATCTCCATTTGAAACTCACTATAGTGACATTAAAAAAGAAGATATAAAATACAAAATCTCATCCTGACCAATAATATTGCACCCAATGGCATCTTGGGCTCTGGGTTTAAGCTGAGGGGATGACCATTTCCTTTGTTATAAATAAAAGCAGCTCAAGTCCAGTTGTGCTTCCATTGAAGTCAGAAACTTCAGACAAAACAGGGAGACAGACATTCATGTTGCTTAATAGTTGTCATTTCAGTTCCTTATGTTTCTGTTTCCTTAGAGAATTTTGTGCTTGTAGATAGGTATACATTTTCTGATAAATACATCTCATTGTACTTTGCTTTGCTTTTACAGGTTGAGGTTTAAAAAGTGTTTATGTGTTCCTTCATCTTTTGTTTTCTCATGTGTGCTAATAGAAACAGCAGGGTTGCTGCAATATCATATGCAAAAACAATACAGCTCTGACTTGGGATGTTCCTCACTAATTGCATGACTGAAATAAATTTATTGACTATGATTATAATAAATCAAAACAATTATACTGGGAAACAAAATAAACTTTGTACACTCAACCTGTCCCACATGCTGGTCCTGTTGTCACAAGTAGTATTGCACTTGATTCTTTTCCTCCATTTCCATATCCATGACAGTTCACACCCAACAGACATTGCAATCAAACATGGTATCTCTACTATTTCTTATGTGCTATGATAAGATAACAAGGTTGATATTCTTGGTCTGGTAGGCTCTGTTGAAAACCTGTGAGATTTATCCTTCTAGCATGTCTATATGTACCTATTATCAGTTCATCTTAAAATCTTCAGTGAATTTAAACTCACTGAATCTCTGTGAAGCAGGAAATTGTTTTAATTACTTTACATATTTGGGAAGTGAGCATCAAGAAGAAGAAGACTAAGATTACTAAAGCTATAAAAATGTGTCTGCACTCAGGAGCACATAAGATGTCACTGGTTTAGACACCTAAGTCTTCCTGAAGTCACAGACCCCAGTAACTACAGCACCTGTCTGTTTTGAAGCAGGGGCTGTGTTGCCAGCAAACCCAGGAATGATTCATAGTCACCAAACTACTGAAGCTCAAGTCCATGCTTCTGTGTCATGTTTTGGCTGGAAAACATAGACATGAAGAGCCTGTTTACACAAAAATTTTCCAAAGAAGAAAATGTTGCTATCCTTCTGGGAAATGTTGTGGATCTGGTGAATCTGTTTCCTTTTTCATTGCTGAAACTAGTTTTGTCTAATAATTCCCAATGAGTTTTTACTTTGCAGCATGTCAGCTATGTTACTGCAGGATAGTAGGAACTGGCATCTGCTCAGAAAGCAGAATTGTTCCAAAGAAGATTTTTCTTTAGGTCTTTCTTTCATTAATGAACCTCTGAAGATCATATTGTGGATGTTCACTCTGATGTCCTATTTACAGTCAGTAGAAACCTCAGATTAAAGTGATTGTTTAAAAGGGTGCGGAAGAGAAATATAAATCAGTATTGGTGTCAGTTTGCTTTATTTCAATAATGGTCACCATGGAAACAAAGTCACTGACCTATTTCTTTTCATACATATAAGTAAACATCAGGGTTTCCAATTTTCATTCCCACCATTTTTTGTACCAACAGTTTACCTTACAGAATGTCCATAACACACTGTTTTATTGGAACTTCAATTTTTTTCCCTAAAGAGCAATATTTTTGTCAATTTCTTTCACTAGGGAGACTATGAAAACACAGTACTGTCATTATAACACCACACCTTTTCTATTTTCACTACACCTACCCTTGCACATAGGAGCAGTTACTGTAAACCAGCAAGCAACCTAACAGCAGTATGATTGCATGTGCTTCAACAGCTACTTCTGACTCATCAGGCTAATTTCAGAATACTTTTTTCTGCATCTTTCAAAAACTGTGGACAGTGCTAGTGCAAAAGAAGAATTTTTTCCTAATGACAAGATAGCTGCCATTGAGTGGACCCTTTCTACTTATGATAGAGGAGGCCTTTTCTCTTATCTTTCCAACATCGCACTCTTTAAGCAATTTATTACTGCTGACCTGGCTTTTGTCATACTGTTCAGAGCATACAGACATGTTCTTTGTTTGTTGTATTTGTATTATTCACATTGATTCATATGCACTTAGATAGACTGTAGGTGTCATGAACACACAGATAGTTTCAACCAGCTGACACCCAAAGTGAGTGTGAACGTATAAACACAACATGTGCATACTCACACAAAGAAGAGGACAATGGAGTTTGCAAGGATTACTGCAAAAAACATCAGGTTGGAGTGTGATTTATCCTTTTAATATTGAGCACATAAACACCCTCTCCCTAACCTTCTTTAAGCATTGACTGTGTATGTTGTGTGCATGCAATGTACTGTGGCCTCAAAGACAAACACCCACATGTGTAAGGAAAGAGACAAGTCATACATGGAAGTGTTGAAAAGTAAAAGAATATAATATTTGCTATAATATGTCCCTGTGCTTGTCTCATCTCAGTTAAATAACCTAGCACATTAGCTGCATGTTCTAGGCCAAATGCATTGCTAGAGTAACTCTAGTGATGTAATACACATATTTTCCTCTCCTTTATGTAAATCCATACAATACCATTGAATTTGGTGGCATTACTCCAAGACTAAATAGATACAACTATGAACAGAATTATCTGACTGAACCAAGCTGTTCAAAATGAAATCAAAGACATGCCAGAGATAAAATGCCTTTTGTTTTATTGCTCTGTGACAAGCCTGACTGCTTCATCTTTCACAGGCATTTTAGGTTTAAGCTAAAGGCATGTGAAAATAGTTGGTTTAAGTTAAGTTTGTCTACATCACTGTTAATAGCAGTTTAACTGATCTCGGAATAGGGTATTGTCTAGGACACTTCATATGGAGATTTGTTGGATTTTTAGTTTTTTTTCAGGAAAGATTATACCTAAACTTTGGCTGCTGTTATTTCCGAAGTCTGCCAGATAAACGTGGTTACAATTTCCTAGCTCACATTGCCCAAATTTACTGAAACTGCTTCATAGACAGAATTTAAACATGCTTTAGTTAGTGCTTGTGATAGATTAAACTTTTCCTCTAATACACTTCCAAAACCTCTGTTCCAGCTGAGGGCACTGACCTTCCAAATAAATAAAACATGTTTTGTTTCCATGCTCTGTATCTATCTCAATGGCCTGCAATATTTCAAACTTTCCTTCCCCCTCCTTCTCTTGGGTTCTGCTGTTTCCCACCACTGATACCGATATGCAAGCTTCCTTATTGGGTAACATCGGGCATGTTTAACTGCTGCTGTCCATTGAAGGAAGATTTCTGTAATGACGTATGCCAGCTTTTCCAACGGCAGCCTGGGGAGCCTGAACTCAGCAGTCAACAGCTTGTGGGATTAAACAGGAAGAGGAAAAATAATAACAATAACAAAACCCTACCAACAACTGCTTCAGTCTTAATACACTCTGATGATTTTTGTTTTCTTGAAGCACTGGGATATAACATCAGAGGGCTTTCTCCTCATTTTCTACCTTTAATATTTCCCCGAGCTGCTGTCACTGTGATTTTAGTTTTCAATTCAAAACATTTTTAAGGTTATTTGATATTTGTATCTTTCAATTGGTCAGGGATACAGTTTGGGAGAATTGGTTTAGGGTCATAAACAGTAGTAACTCCTTCGTGCCAAGAGCAGTTCACCTGTACTGTATTATCTGCATAATGTCAGTGCATAGAGTGAAAATCCATTGAGGATACAGACTGTTAAAACCGTGACAGTTTACTTTGTATCATCATTTCTTAATATATTTAGAGTTACCCTTGTTTCTTTCAGTAACAAATCCTCATACATACTACATTAGGATTATGTAGTCCACTAGGAGCCCCAGACTGATGGCACCAGTGGTGATGGCTGCATAATCAGTTTTCTGAAGTACAGTCACTCTAGAAAGTGCATTGTGTTCCAGGTGATTTCATGGGGGACCTGGAGTATTTTACATACTGCCTCAGAGGAAAGACATTAGCCAAATTTTAACTCTCGCAGTTCAGTAGCTTCAGAAAGAGTTTTTACTTCTTTGTCAAGTGGAGTTTGCAAATGGGAAGTTAAGGTAAACTAAATTACACCATAAAATATAATAGCCTTTCTTTAATCACTGTGCTAAATTTGATACATCAACCACCCACATAAACATAGAATCCTAAAGCTTTAGAATTCTAAATATAGGCATTGTTGAGAGAAGTAATTTCAGAGAGAGTGAAAGAAAAGAGAGAAGGAGTATGCACAGCAATAATATTTTTTAGAAATATACTGTTCCTCTGGTTTTGGCCAACCTCCAAATTTCTACTTCTGAGACATCCCAAACAATGGAGACGTTATAACAAGAACCTGTGGAAGAGTGTCCTGCATCATGATGATGGTATATAAAAGAGCAGTATGTCTCAGCTAACCCTTCCACCTATGTAAAATTTATGGTCTCAAAAGACAAGTGAATGCTTGCTGCACATAGCAAGCACATTGCAGAAATCCACTTAGATGGTACTAACTTTCCACTAATTTTCTCTGCATCTTGCCAGAATAAGCAGGCAGCCAGCAGGGTACTCCTGTGTATAAGCTCAGACCTTCAAAGTATTGATTCGCACAGGCATCTTCCTCACACCATACTTAAGATGCTTAAATGAAAATGATAATATTTTCAAAACTGTGAGAAATGCACAGTTGCCATGGACATCAAGGAGATCTGCAGCTTTTAGCCATGCAAGCTACCTGCTCTTTGGGAGCTAACTACGGTGTAGCTCTGGCTGCTCAAACTTAAAAATCTTGGTGTAAGTGTGGATCTACAGAATTTTGTACTTGTCCTGGGTTCAGCAGTACCAGTCATTTTTCTCCTTCTTAGTAGTTGGTGCAGTGCTGTGGTTTTGACTTTCAGCCTGGGAACAGCACTGATAACACCGATGTTTTTAGTTGCTGCTCAGTAATGATCAAGGACTTTATGAGTCTGATGCTCTGCCAGGGAGGAGGGGAAGCCAGGAGGAAGCAGAGACAGGACACTGGACCCAAACTAGCCAAAGAGGTATTCCATACCACAGCACATCATGCCCACTATATAAACTGGGGGCAGATACCTGGAAGATCTAGATCACTGCTAGGGTTGGGCTGGGTATTGGTCAGCTGGTGGTGAGCAATTGTATTCTCTTCCCTTGATATTTCCCTTACCGTTATTATTATTGTTGGCAGCAGCAGTGATTTGTGTTATACCTTAGTTACTGGGCTGTTCTTATCTCAACCCGTGGGAGTTACATTCTTTCAGTTCTCCTCCCCATCCCTCCGGGAGCAGGGGAAGGAAGGAGGGGGGAGGGGAGGGGGATTGAGAGATCGGCTACATGGTTCTGAGTTACTGGCTGGGCTTAAACCACAACAGTACTGCTTAGAGTTTTTTGCCTTGATTAGTGATTTTTCTACTAAAATTATCAGGATGCTTTCCCAAAGTCAGAGTTTCCTGCTCACGCAAACTTCTTACCCTTTTTCTACATTCTTACCCTTTTTCTCCATTAAAATTTAAGTGTGGTTTGAGTGTTTTATAGCTCCATACCTGCAAGTGTGCCAAAAGATTTTCACCGAGCTAAGTTCAAGTTCGTGTTGCTGGCTGGTGGCACAAAGGGTTTGAGCAGTCCCAGTGCAGCTGCAGGGGACCAAAGGTCACTGTCACTAGATGGTGATCTGGTGAGGTGCTGTCTCTACTTCCTGGGGTGTTGACTTTCCTAAAGGCTGTGAAAGAAATACATTTTATTTATATTATTAATCAGTCTGCTGGATATAATTAAAGAGCATGGTCTATTCAAACCTCTGTGTACGTGGATAGTGCTCCACCCTAGGGAAAACGCTGCTTTCTTTTAGCAAGGGATTTCCAGCACTGTGCCTATGATGAACCTCCTCCTGCCTTCTCCCACCCTTCTCCTTGCTCCCCTGCACAGGTGAGAACAGCGCACGGCAGGTCTCAGGGAAGGGCAGATGAAAAAAACCTGTGAAGCAAAATTCCTATGAAGTTGAGAATTTTGGTGGTAAGGACTGGAGCATCCTGACTTGACTTGAGGAAGTTATAAGATGACATCTGCTGAAACTCAGCTACTAGTCAATGTGGGTGCTCAACATGGTCATCTCCTGTTGAACTCATCATCTGAGTCGTTGCTGGTTTCTCATTTCTTGTCTTTCAAGTTCAAGCTGAAGACCGTGTTTTGTGAGTGTTCGCTTTCCTTAGAAGAGAATAAAAGTGATAAAACTCTAAGATTATTAAATCTAGTGTTTACCAGATAAACACAAATTAAATATGCATAGAGTGCATCAACTCTAATTACTTAAAAGTAGAGTCTGTTCTACCTTTATGGAACTCGAGTTATTTTAATGATTTTTGCAGGTATATAGACATAAGCCAGAAAACCATTTTATGTATGAAACCATGCCTACGCATATTACTTCAAGAACGTGTCCACACTACGTAGCTAGCTTGTTTTAAGGGCCAGTTCAAAGAAAAAAAGATTAATCCACCTATACACCTGCTAATTCAAAATGCAAAAATATATTTATTTGGATTCATGGATTTTATTCTGTGTAATGTGTTCTTGACAGGGCAAAGCTTAATAGTATGTTTGTAGGAAATAAAAAGCCTGAGGGTGATGAGTCTGTTGTTTGACACGTGCAAATTGCAGTTTATGAGTTAAGAGAAACATATCTTCTCCTGTGTGCTAGAGGATCATATGATGGTTCAGAAGGAAATCTCTGATGTTTTTCTTCTACCTCTTGCACTTGTCCTGTAGGACAAAATAGACTCATCAGAGCAATGCTGTGGGCTGCATTTCAGCACTCATGCTTTTGTGTTAAAACATTGCATCAGTGTATACTAAGTCCTGTGACAACTTTGTGACTGCTTAATGTCATGTATTAACAAATTTTAGTTTGTCATACTTTTTGGCATACATTCAAATCTTCTGATACACGAAATATATGATGACATTGTCAATGTAATTTGAGTTTTACTGGCATAAATGGGGCACAGTTCAACAAATTTAGAAGTAGAAGGTAGTCCTAGCTCTGCAGACCTTATTCTGGTGGTTGTATAATGCCCTTCAAGACAGGCAAATAAAATTTACAGGGGGTTTCCATATAAGGGGCTTGCAGTTTCTACTGTTCCCGGGAGATGGCATACATCTTTTGGAAAAGCCATGTCTGCTGACTTCCTAAAGGGGCAGTGAGGTGTAGGAGGAAATACTTCAATGCACCATTCAGTCCTGCGATTTCCACTTGAAAAATTGAAAGTCAGTTGGCAAACCCCTTGGGATTTAGGAGAGATGGAATGGGGATTGCCATCCACAGAAGAGAGTTTGTATGAATAGCTCAGCAGGAGGAGGGCGAAGAATCCCCACCCAGCAACCTCATTTTCTTTGTGGCATAATATATGTAAGACTATAATACAATGCCCTCCTACTTTCATCTTTCTATATTGTCACTCATCAGCATTACAAAGAATGTAGCTATTAAAAGAACTGCCTCTTGGCACCCAAAAGCCATAGCACTGTATTTTCTACAACAAAAAACCTTGAGCCTCTATTATTTGTTTTGCTACATTTGCAGCAGTCTCCCCATTAAGCTTGCTTCTCACAGCTCCCTGATCTCATTCCCTGTTGGATCTAGATCAGACACACAAGAGGTCAGGCTGACTTTCAAACCTTCTTGCGGGCTGGCAGGCATAGAAATGTGTAACAGGAATAAGGATTAAAAAGTTCTCAGATGGGCCCAGCAGTGTGGAAAGCCCCTCTTTCCCCAGACTTGCCACCCTCTGAAAACCTTGGCATAAACACCGAAGCCAGATTTATCGAGAGAACATCTATTAAGCCCTAGTTATGTGGGCCAACGCTTGCAAGCATGGTGGTCTGTCCTGAAGTTCCTACAGATATGTTCTTGAGGTGAGGTTTTCAAAGGTCCTGCAAATCCAGCTAATGGAGAATAGCCACCCATTTCTTGTGGCAGGTAGGTGTTTGTGGTAAATGGGAACTGGAATGTCATGGTTTGTGACACACTGCCTGCATGTTCAAAGTTACATTAAAAAAAATCCCTTGCTGAGGGGACATCAAGATGACCAGGAGCAATGGCTACAAGAACCCAAATCCAATCCATCAGCAGTCACCTCCCTACCTGCTGACAGCCAAGACTAACGTAGCTGTACTGGAGAAAGCAGTGCATTGTGTTAGTCACTGAAGGAAGCTGCAGCTTCCAGAAGGAAATACAGAAATATTTAAGAAATGGTTGCCCGGCTACTGCAGCAGCCAGCATCTGCACTACACCTCACAGCTGAGAGATTAGTGTGACTGCAAGCATGGTCAGGTCTAAATTTCATCACAGGGGATGTGTAAGGTCCCACACCTATGTGTTTCAGAGCAACATGCTGGTCACAGGACTCCTGATTCATCAGGTCCAGAGCATTACACTGCAGGCAACCTAGGCACTGATTTGTGGGATATAGGAACAGGACTCCGAATCAGAGAGGGCTATAACACTCAATAGTCACTGCCAGGGTTTGCATGTGCTCTTCATTATGTGATAGATAACATGGTTGCACCTCCCCATTCCTCCCATGAGCATGAGAGCCACTGTACAAAAGCCCTGAAAGAGGATGTTTAGCTCCAAATCTCCCTAGATTGTTACTGCTTCATTTATAGGGACCAACTTCCAGCTAAGGCCTTGCTGTTCAGAACAAGGCTTATTTGTGTCACTACCTAGATCACCCACTTTTATAGGTCTTCCTTCAGCTGTGAGCAGTAACTCTGGAGTCTCAATTTAAGTGCACTGAGAATGCAACAGGCAAATTCTTTAAGTTCCCCAAGGCAGTACATCCCATAACTGAAGCCCCAGTGGCTCTGACAGTGTACTGTTGGGACACCCATTTTGTATACCTAAATCACCTGTAGAATGGCCCTTACTCTGTGTGCATTGTGGTCTCCCCCAGGTGGGCACTCTGATAGCTGGGGGTGTGCTTGGGTTCCTGGCCGCCAGTTGTCAGAGGTAATGTGGCCCTTCAAAGACACACTGAGAAATCTTAGAGCAACTTCAGAGCAGGCTCCTCTCAGTCTGCTTTCTTCCACTGCATTCAACGCAACAGAGATGTGGCCAGTTTCAGACTTTAGGGCTCACAAAGGATTGAGATGAGCCTATGCCAGTTCCACTAAAATAAAAGTAAGCGGAACAGCTGGTAGCAGGTGAGTGGTGTATTTTTTAAGTTCCTCTGGGATGTCTGAAATGCACTTATCTTGATGTTAGCAGACAGTTTTAAAAGAGCTCGCTGGATTCGCTGTAGTCAGCTGTTTGCTTATTCTACCAGATAAAGATAAGAAACTGGTCTTGAATAAATGAAATGTTAAATGTGGGTGCCATCCACAGGAAATAAGGGGTGTAAGGGTGAGCATGTGTTTTGAAATGTGGATGTTACAGTTTGCATTCTAGCTTGCAAAACAAACCCCCAGCCCATACCATGTCACTTTAATGATTTATAAGCACATCGTTAAAGAAAGTCGCTTAGTTCCTCATGATGGCTCTTCAGTACCTATGAGGCTCAGCAGCCTGCTTGTTTCTCATGCTGTAAAGATTATTGCTTTTACTGATGGCCAGACTGTGGCTGTCCAGGAGCAGGTGTGTGAGTGAGGGTAGGTGAGGAAGCTCAAAGCCTTCATCTCCAGGTATTGAACAAGCAGCAATCGCAGTCTTGCCTCTTGCTGTTGCAGGTTCAAAAACACAAGTGAGCCACATCACCAGTTGTACCTACATGGTTCGAATGGGCTAAATGTGTTTACCTCCAACACTGCCTGCTGGGCTGGTTTGGAGATGTTTGTGCTGCATCTGGAGATGTGTCAGTGAGCTGTTCAGAGCACTGGGGTAGAGTCCAGCAAAGAAAATAAGATACCTCTTTGGACTTTCCGACCCTCTTCCTTTATTCACAAGAAGAGGAATTCTGCATTTCTGTTAATTAGAAAGGCTAGGTCTATCAAAAGGTTCTGTACTATATAATCTGCTCCATTGCTGAGGCTCTCTGACACCTGAAGCCTGATTTCAGAAGGGCTGCACATCCAGGACTGCACAGGGGCTGACAAGCCTTTGCTGCTCAGAAAACCAGGGAAGTGCATCTGTAGGAATTTTGCCATTTAGTGAAGGAGAACATGAGCAGATTTAAATAAGACACACACGTGCAGAAGCATGAGTGAAAGGAAAAGTGAAAATGAGGATGTACAGACATGGAATTATTAAAGCATCAATTAATCATTCAGGATTTACCCTGAACCACACCAAAATGGAACAAACCAAAGGAAGGTGTTTCTCTGTTTTGTTTGACTCATGCAAAATTTAAACCACACTTAATATATCATCAGGTTTCAAAAGTAAACTTATCTGACAGCATGCTGTCTATTTTTTCTGTGAGATTTACTACTCTTTAGAGCTGAAATATGCAAAGGGGGACCTTTAGCTGGTAAAGGGCTTATCTCTGTTGATTTGACTGCAGCTGTGGTATATTGGTCTGTTTTTTAAATATCTGACCTAAACAGCTAGAAAATCTTTGGGGAGATCGGCACTAAAACCTGCTTCTAAATTCAGGTACTGCAGCAGTTTTTCTAAGGACTGAGAAATGTTCAAGCCTATAATCATGAAGCTTGTAAAATTATCAGATTTCCAAAGACAGAGTACACTTCCCCGCCCTCCACCAAACTGAAACTCTCATTGGAATGCATGTGTATTTTTCATGACTTATCCCAATTCCTTTTTTCAAGGAAGGAGTTGCTCGGCTTAGATGCTAAATGCTGGACTTTTCCTTTAACATTCTGTGCGGAATCATGTTACAGAGAAATAGAAACTTTCAGTCTTTGGGAAGGGCCTCAGCCCTCTCAGGATTGAATCGACAATGATTAACATCATTTCAATGATTGCCACTTTACCCATCTCACAGATACCCTAAAGGTTTTCTTCCATCATGTAACCACAGCTGAATACTAAAAATGCTTTCCACTGTTGGAACAGCTATCTGAAGATCATTCTCATTTCTCCTTTTCACGTGCAACTGTTTACTTCATTCTCAAGAGTAATGCTAAAAAAAAGTGGTAAAAGCAGAAATGAAAGCAGTTACCAAAAAAAGAAAAGAAAAGAAAAAAAAAAAAAAAAAAAAAAGGAAATTTAANCACGTGCAACTGTTTACTTCATTCTCAAGAGTAATGCTAAAAAAAAGTGGTAAAAGCAGAAATGAAAGCAGTTACCAAAAAAAAAAAAAAAAAAAAAAAAAAAAAAAAAAAGAAGAAGGCAATTTCAATTTGGTTAAAATTGGAATTTCAGAGTTAACTCTGGCTATGGAAAGCAGCAACAGCCAGTCTCAGGGGCAGAAGAGCAAACAAGAAGATGCACTGCGCTTGTTACCAGGAGAGTTACTGGCTTTTACTCAAGGGGAACATTTGCCAAAACTTGATCAGGGTGTAGTTAACCTGATATAAAACCAATTCTATTCATCAATTGTTAAGGACCAAGCAGCGAAAAGTTACAATTTGGTCTCAGAGCAGTCAATGCACCATAAAACTTCCTTGAGGATTGTTTTAAATTTCTTTCACAGTCTAAATGTTTTGATTACCAAGGCAGTGTTTTCCCACAAGGCATATCTTAAAGAGCTGTGGTGCCAGGACCAAGTGGGATGAGATTATAAAATATAAGAAGCTGGAACATGAGAAGTTTGAAACTCAGCTGTGAAAATGTTTATTGGATAAATGTTTACTCTGCTTGGTGCTCATATTTGTTTTTCTTTCGAACCTTTGAGTCTCCTTACTGCTTCACTGAGACAATTAATTCTCTTTGGAAAACATGACATGGTTAATTAAACAGGTGAGAGAAACTAGTTTCTCAGCTGTCTGGAGATTCAAAGATCCAATTGCAATTTACAAAGAATATATTACAGTTGTCAACATTATGTGAATCTTGGACTGACTGAGAATGATAAATACACGAATGCCGTAGAAAATACTCCTTAGAAACCTGAGCTCTTACTCATCGAGGCCAGTCCTCTGCTGTTCCAGGTGGTCACAGCACACTGTGCCTTTCATTAATGGATTGTGCTTCATCTTACAAATACCCAAGGATTTTGCCCCTTTTTTCCCTGAAGGCTGCCTACACCGAAACCAACACTGATGGTTGAGAAATGGATTCTAAATCCCCAGATCTAAATCCCCTGGATATTTCTTAGCCATTTCGTGTGACAAAATTGTTTTCAGCATTAGCAGCCTGTCTTTGTCCCTGATTTGGTTATCTTGACTAACCTGACCTTCTATGACAAGGTGACCCGCTTAGTGGATGGTGAAAAAACTGTGGATGACTACCTGGACTTTAGTAAAGTTTTTGGAGCCATTTCACACAGCATCCTCCTGGAGAAACTGGCTGCTCATGGCAGGGGTACTGTTCACTCAGTGAAAAACTAGCTGAATGGCTGGACTCAAAGAGTGGTGGTGAACAGAGTTCTCCAGGACTCAGCACTGGTTGGACTCAATGATCTTAAAGGTCATTTCCAACCTAAATGATTCTATGATTCTCAATCCAAACCCTCATGAAAATGTCTTGCAAAAATAGCACTTTGGCAATGAACTTGGGCCTGAATTATATAGAAGGTAAATATAGAGTATGGTACAGAAATTGCCTGATGGGGCTGTATAAATGAGTCTAAACTCTGGGGCAGATGCTGTTACTTCCCCTATTTTTGCCTTAAACATAGAATGATTGATCAATGGCCTCTCAGTGCTACTGCAATCTGAAAGTTAAGTATTAATAGCTTCAAACAGCAGGGAGTTTTTAACCACACTATATTATCAGTTGTACAAAGGAAGATTGTGCAGTTAGGTTTATTTATGTCAGGAGGGACTTAACAATGCAAAACCAGCACTGATGTGGGTGGGGAATGAGATGTGGATACTCTGGCAGTGAACTTGTTTTACTACACCAAGCAATAAGCTGTGTTCGCCTTTGTCTCTCATTAGTGACTACAGACTTTCTTTCATGGTTTCCCACAAACAGAGATCAGGCAACTATGTGTAAATTCTTTGCATTTGACTATTGTTTCATGCATGTTTTCTTTTACTCTTTTTACGGTATTATCTCTAAACAAGCACTACTGTTTGGCCAACTGTTGTGTTTTGTTTAAGGTTACTTAAGTCTCAGTTATTTGTGGAATGCTCCTATATTCATTTGGGCAGTCAGTATGTAATTCACAATTATCTAATTTTTTTTTTTGGGGGGGGGGAATATCTCAGATCACTTTTATGCATCTTTTATATAGCTGTTAAATATTATCAGACATGCATATTCACTTCAATCCCACCACATCTGCAATTGTGGTTGAAAGTAAGAGGTTCTCTCTATAGCAACCAGTACATGTTCAGGGTTGGGTTTTTTTCTGGTTTAAAATACCAAGAGCCAGATTTTTCTCTCAGATCCTCAGTAGTTTTGGGTTTTCTGATTCTTTCTTTTCATTCAGAGTGAATTAAGTCCCAATATTTTTCCACTACACGTGTCTCAAGATCAGTCTTATTTTGGCAGCTTTCTGAACAAAGAGTTTGCACATTTTCCTCTCAGTCCAAATGTATTAATGGATCTTCAGAAGGAAATATGCTTTGAATGGATCTGGACAGAATTAGTGACGATGAAATGTTTACTGCAGTAGATTCTTTCTGCGGAGCCTTTAGAACTAATTCCAAATGCATACACCACTGTGGACTTTTAATTGGATAATTCTTGCCTGTTGACTTTCTTCCAGCTTTATCCTGTAAGGCAATGTGTGTCAAGATTTCAGAGTCACTTGTGTATATATGTATCCTTATTTTTCATCCATACATGTAAACAGCTATTTGCCCATGCAAAATGGGTCCTTAGATGTGCAAATACTCGATCTTTCTGCATAAATATATTTTAGCAAGTAGATCTGTTTTCAAGAATGACTACGTGAAATACAGATATGTTTGAAATGCAATGAAATACAATTAACTACAGATCTGTTTACATGAATGACTACATACCCCAAAAAAGGGTCTTTAACTCTCAGACTGGGGACTTCTGTCTCATATCTCTTGAGTTCATTGTATTTCTTCATGTCTGTGCAACTACCTCACTAATAAAGAAGTTTTGACAGTGAATCTAGCAACAAGACATCTGAGCACGTGCTTAACTTCAGTGGAGCTTAAGACCCAAGCAAAGTTAAGCACATGCTTCAGTACTTTTCTGAATTGGATCCACACTTAGTTCCAGTGGGAAGAGTTTATAGAGGATGCAGCATTAGGTGTTGTCAGATATATTTTATAGCCAAATTCCTTTTGTAGTCAATGTTGAGTAAGGGCTGAGAAATTCAAACATATGCTGTGTACTGTATCTAGCATTTCCATAGTTTTAGGGAAGTGGTGATCCTATTGATCTGCACATTACCTTTCAGTTCTCAAAAAAAAAAAGTCTGTGACATTTACTTCTCCAGAAAAAAAGTTATGCATCGGCGTTTGAATGTTATTTGACAGCACAAATATTTATGTTTAATTTAACTGACCAACCTATTAAGTGGGAATCACATTATTCATGACTAATCAATGTTCAGCTGGTGGTCTAGGGTGCTGAGAGCCATTTCTGAGGAACATGACATTCATCCTCATTCCAAACTGGGATAGATAGTTATTGTAGAGCAATATTGCAGGCAATTAGTTATGCTGTGTTGTTTTGTTAAAGGTCTAGCCATGAACAAGGGGGTTGAGAAACCACGTTTCCCTGGAGCTGACATGTCAGAAGAGAACTTGCACTCTTTAACAAATGGTCTTCCCTGTAGATTATTAGTGCACAAGACAATTGCTGTCTTCCAGAAGTCTTTTGGGAAATAGAGAATGCTTGTTGTACAAGGGTGGGAGAGTCCCTTTGACTGCTTCAGGTGGCTTTCAGGCATGGTGTACAGGAGGGGAAACGCAAACCTCTGTCTTCTGTCATCCTCACTGTGGCTTTGTATCAAGTTTTTTGCTGCTTCCTATTCCCCAGTCACCCTCATATTAACATTACAAGATAAATGTGGAAAGCCAAGATCTTGGCACTGGAATCTGGAATTTGTTGGCTCTACTGAACCAGGCAGGGCTGAAGATATTTTGTAAACCTGAAAAGAATGAAGAACACCTGACTAGCTTTCGATTTTGTGATCGTGACTTTAATGACACCTAAAATTAGAAGTCCAGAGTCTCATAACACTGTTCTGTAAGAAAAATAAAATGTTTCTGGTTAGAAATATTTAAATTTTCCATCTACATGACAAGTTTAGCTATTTTTATACCAAATTGTTCTCCACCTTTGCTCCCCCCCATCTTTTTTCTGATTCATATGTGACTGCTGCTACCTTAATACTAGAGAGATCAATTTATTTGTACTGCAGATGCAGTTTTCTTCTACATATTATAAACATATACAGTAGGCTCAGCTTTTAAAAATATAACCTTTTATAAGACTTTAATTACATCTGGTCTTTTTTGCAAATGTTTCATTTCTATTTTGTTTAAGTTTAGTTTTGACATAGCAAAACATTTGTGCATTTGGCCCACACTTAAAAAAAACTGTGCGAAGTTTTCTGTGCTAAAAGGTTTAATTCCCTGTACACTTCCAAAATGCCACTTAGTGAAAACCAACCGCAAAGACAAACCCTATTATTTAGCAGTCGCGTTTAAGATAGCACAGATCAGCTTCCATGTGGACAGGGCCTTCAGATCAAGCAGGAGGAACGGGCTAAGGGATTGTATGACTGTGAACAGATGAAATCATGTGATGGGCCTTATTGCTGGTGAAATCTGTTTCCACTTGCTGCCACCCACTAATTTGACAATAGATTGCATCATGTGGTTGCCGCAACTGAGATGACTAGCAACCATTTTAAACTGCTTTCCTTAAAGGGGAAAACACCCTATAAAAGCAGTGGAACAGAGAGAGACAGTGTTGTGGACATATTTTAAATTTTAGATAAAAGCAGTAATGTATGCTGCAGTTTATTAAATTTAACATAATCCAAGGATTCAGTGAGGAGCTAAAGTATTAGCCAAAATTTGTTTATTGAGAGATTATTCTTAGTGGGCAAAGAATGCTAGGAGGTTTATTAAGAGTAATTTAACTCATACTAGTATTGCAGTTACCACCTAAGTGCTGTATGAGAAATGCACAACATTTTTCAAAGCAGAAAAATAAATAATAATGAACCCTTAGCTTACAAATGCAATTCTCTCTGTGTTCTTTTCTTGTAAAGAAAAATCTACATTTCAAAGGAATATTTTCTTACATATGGAAATGCTTATTTTCTAGCTACTGAAGATCTGCCAGGAAATATTAGAGAATATCATGTTCAGAGTTTTAGAAGGCAAATTGCTTCTGCATACACTGTATCTACGAGACAGCTTTATGGTGCTCTTTACCTGTCTGTCATAACATCATCAGCTTTTCCAAAGTACCTGAAGCCTTTGAAAGTTAAGAATTGTAGCAGTATACCTTCACGTGACACATGTATTTAGCAATGCTAAGCTGATTAGCAAGTAAACCTAAACAACAGATTTACATGCTTTAAACCCAATTATCAAATGTTTTTTGATGGAGGAAAAAAAACAACTTTGAAATTAAATACTTGCGTCAGTGCAAGAAGATGGATTTTAAAGAGCACTTATCAAAGCACATATAACATGGCTGTGCACCTTTAAAAATGAGTTTCAGATGTACTTTATTGTCTGAATTTATATCCTCGGGAAGCGGGGAAGGCCACCTTAGCTGTGGAAGATTTGGCTTTTTAGATATAAACACTGACTTTAAAACATCTCAGCAGCATTTTCAGATTGTCACAGTGAGCAGAAACATCCATGTTGTTAGCCAGATGGGAAATTTCATATGCATTTTTTAAACCAGTTAATTTTCTTCTTCAGTGCAGGGAAGCCAAAAGCTAATGCTGAGGTCTGGGACATACTTTCAAATGCTTTTTGTGTCAAATTCCATGCATCCAGAAAGTCTTACTCTTTTATTTGTTTGTTTGGGTTTGTTTTAAAGAGAAAACAGTGCATTTCTGGCAGTTTATTCTTAATCTGGTTTAAACCATTCTGATATTCTGACAGAAAAAGTATTTCTTTGAAACTTCCAGGGTAATTTGCAAAACTTTGTCAGAGATAAAAACTGAGCTCTCCTTGAATTCGTATTCGTACAAGCTTTAACTGATTAAGAGCTGTAGAAATGCTGCATGGTCGTACCCTTGAGGAATTTTTTGTCACCACTGCACACCACACAACTTGGTCTCCCCTTTATTTTAACAAATCACAAAAGAAAACGGCTCTCATACCTCTTACTTGTTTATGCCGCTCTTATGCTTGCTTTCTTTTATACCCAGTATGTATTTTCTGCTTGCTTTTGATTGACTCCAGTTTACCGAGTCAAGATCAGTTGTATTTATTGGGTCAGCATAATGCAAATGAATCAGTGCTGCTTAATGCTTGCAAGGGAGCATGCCCATACCCATGGCCCCTGCCAGCTGCCAGCAGCACATCTGCTAACCAGCAAGGGGGACACTGAATGGCAGCCATCCTGCTGCTAGGGCAGAGCTCCTGAAAGCAGTGATGGCCCAAGGCTGCTTTTCAGAGAAGGAGGAAAATTAATTGAAACCCGGAGCTTCTGGAGGAGATGGCTCTTGCAGGCAGTGAGACTGGGCTGAGGAGTTAAGAGAAGCTCCTAGTAGGATTTGGAAATGGAGCGCATCAAAACTGGGTTCCATGGGACTGCAACCGTTGGTGTACACTCAGTTTTCACACCTAAATTTTGAAAGCAGGTTTTAGCAAAATTCAGAACACCAAAATTTCCTGATACTTAATAGCTGTGAAAGTACATTTTTGGAAAATAACAGTTGAGGAAGAAGGCCACTGATCTGGAAACCAGGATTTTGAGAAATCCTTCAAAACTTCTAAATGTTATTTTTTAATCAATAAACCAAGAAATTCTACTGGGAAAAACCCTCACAGATTTTATACTTAATAGAAAAAAGAATCAAAACACCAAAAAACCCTTTCTCAACTCCCGTTTCTGCATTGTCTTATGAGGGGGTTTTGAGCAGGTGACGTGCACTTGGAAGGGGGCAGAAGACCCAGGGTTTCCCACTCCACATAAAGTTACTTGTGTGTGGAAAGAGGAACTGTGGCCTTCTTACAGAAGTGCCATTACACCAGATGTGTTTAAGCAATGATTGACAGCTTGGTGTTACCTTTACCTGCAGTGTAGTACTTCATGTGCTTCCATAATGCTGCTGGGTTTTATGGTAATGATTAGTACACATGTAATTCAAAACAATACCAGCATTAGCCATGTTCAGCTTGGCATTCAGACAGTGGAGGAAAATAGGGTGAAATTTTCAGCCTGGTAAAAGACCCATGAAAAACTGGAGAACAAAATGACATGCTAACTTCCTTTTAACAAACACAGTGTTCAAATGACTGTTTAAGAAGTAAGGACTTTGCATATCCTATCATGAGATCACTTCGCACCAGGTTAAATGGCAATCAAGAGATCACTATGGTCAAGAGATGACTATGACCTAGTTTTATTATGGGTAGGCTAACCTCAGAAGGTTCAACAGATCTTATCAGTTCACAGAAGGATAAAATTACCTGTATGCTTATGCAACCTTTAGTCAAACCTCCTGAAGGGCAATGGAGCTACTACTCATGCTTGTAAAACTAGACACATGTATAAAGACTTTTAGGATGAGGACCTACAGTTCCTGAGCTGGAAATAACATGAATGCCATCTGCAGTAACTCCAGAATGTAAGTGGTTTGATATTTAAAAAAAAAATAAAGGCATGAAAGAAAGGTAATTATGTCTCCAAATCACCACAAAAATTCCTGCAAGAGAAATTTTGGGGATTCTTTTGCAGCATAAAAATTTGTTCCATTTATTCCCTCTCACTTGTCTTTCACGATTAACTGTCATGCCTGGGCTTTTTATGCTTAGTTTTTCATCCCATGCAGGTCTTTGTGTTCAAGAATCCCATGAGACTCAGCAGTATTGCTACAGTAGTTCAGTCTAGCGCTTGAAAATGTCAACTTGGATCTCTGCTGGGCTTCTTATAGAGCCTGGCTGACCACGTCTCTTCTCAAAAGTTTCTTTAGTTGCTTTTGCTTGGGTTTTGCCTTTTTGACATGCACATAACCTTTCTGACATATCAGATAGGTGCTCCAGCCTTCCCTCTCCCACTGTCTCTGCACAGAGCACTCTGGGAAGTGTTACTTGGTGTCATAAGACTTTGTCCTTCCCAAGAACTGCAAGGCCTTTGGGTTATGTCCTCCAATTCCTTTCATTCAGATTCCTAATTCAGACAGAACTCCAACCCTATGTACCCTAAAGTATTCTACTGCTCAGCAGAAAAGTATGGCTAGAACCTTTTCAGTTTCTAAAATAGAGACCCAGGTCCCCTTGCTCATGTGGCAGTGACAAAAAGAGGGTGATACAGGCAGAAAGAGTCAGCAGTCGCTATAGGTATCCAGTGATCTACTGTGATGAGTGTCTGTGGGGCTGGTATGGGGCCATCATCCAAGGGTGGGATTTTGAGCTGTGGAAAGCAGCACTCTCAGGGCTGGGACCCAGCACAACCTCCTTGCCTAAAGGCAGCAGGATGAGACTCAGGTGGAAGTGAAGGGCAGTGGGGTGAGGAAGGGATAAAGGCTGCAAATCCTCTCAATTACTCTCTATCAGTCTTTTGGTCTGAGAAAAAACTACTGAGAAAATTGACATTGCTGAGGGACTGAAGACCTCTAAAGCAGCTTTGCTTCAGGGAACTGAAAGAACTGAAGGTTCAGACTGTCCAGAGGTAAGAATTTAACAGATACTTTGATTTGGTTTTTTAATTTTCTTTCTACCTCCTGAGCATGTACACAGAAATGGCAAGGGTGAATCATCAGGGTATTTTGCTCATTAATCTGAGAAGCTGCATGACTTATTGAAAAGCCACAAAATGACATTTTATCCTAGTCAGCGTGCACAGATGTTTAGATGCTGTAGCAAGGCTAACTGGGGTTCTTAAAGACTCAGCCTACCTTTTCACTCCTCTGACTCATAAGGACCTGAACAGTCACAAAGAATTATTTAGCTGTTCTCTGTGGCAGTGGGAGGTAGTAGAAAAAAGTATGGTGGTCGGACAAAAAAACTGGTGGATCTGACTTCTGATTAAGTCAGATGTTAGTGGCCTCAAAACCTTAACTTTATGACTTTTTGTTGTTTAACAAAATGGTTATAAGTGTTTATAAAAGCAGAGAAATTTCATAAGGTGGAGGAAGAACAGTTTAGGAAATCTAAGAGCAAAGGCACTTGCCAAAACCTCCTCAAGTCTCTGTGTGGCTGACGGTAATGAGAAGAGCTGGACAGCAGGAGATGCTTTCCTAATGTGCAGTATGTGGCCAATAATAGCTGTTAAGAACTTTTATTAATCTTACTGAGGAGCGATATATTTGTGGAACTGCTGTTTTTGCTGCTGCTTCTTCATTTTATCACCTATTTACTCATTGTATCTCAGTTCTAAGGGAAAAAAAATTGCCTATATACCAAAATGAGGCTTCATTGTTCAACAAACAAACAGAAAAAAAAGCAAATTCTGGTAGTTTTGATCTGCATCATATATCATTGCAAGTGCTCATTGTGTTCAATTTTCACTAGTGATACATGAAAAGGACCGCTTTGCAGGTTGTGCCATCATTTTCAGTGGAAAGTACAAGATGCTGAAACCCATAAGATGCTAGGAACAAGGAATTGTCTACACAGTGTAATGACTGAAAGAACACAATCCTTTGCAAACCTTTATTCATAATGTTTTGAAGGAGTTCAGCTTGCTATTGGAGGAGCTGGATACATCTTAGCTCACTTACTGATGTTCCACTTCACTTTATTTGCTTTTCCTCCCTTAAAATCTCAGAAAGTATTTTGAAAATCCTGAGTACCATGTAGTAGTTCCACTGCCTGTTCCTCTTTTCCTTCCACGTTTGCTTTGATGTTTTCCAATATTGGGAGGTTTTGGGGGGTTTTATGGTTTTGGTGTTGTTTCTTTTTGTTTGCTTGCTTTTTTCTGTTTGGTTGGTTGGTTGTTTTTTTGTTTTTTTAAGTGCCTAGATATTAGTTTATGTATTTTTCATATTAATGGCTCAGGCAAATACTCAAGTTCAAGTTGCTTTGCATCGATGATTACTCTGAACTCACAAAGTTGGGGAAAAGAAAGGATTTCTAAACTACACACTGGGGCTTTCAGAGGCCAAACTGATCATAACTCTAGTCCCAATCCTGCAAGCTGAAAAATACAAGTAGTGAAATCCTGCAGAAGCAATAGTGTAATTGTGGGATTGTTAATGAAAAACTGCTTGTAGGGAGACAGGTAATGCCTGCACAGGAGTGTCTACACAAGCGTGATAGCAGTGGACCTGTACTATGCAGCACTTGTGTTGCTGGAAAAACTGGTCTAACCTGACTAGCAGAAGTTCAGGGTTTTATCTGGCTTCAAAATTAAGTGTGGATGCAGACATGACCTACAAAATTTTGTAGTATAAACAAAATCTTCTCAGTTCTGTGTCTACAGGATCGTGTGCCTGCAAAATAACGATGTTTACCTCTCTCAAAGATTATCACACTGAAAGCTATGATTTGGTCAGAGAGCACTGTAATGGGGCCAGATAAGCACCATCCATAAACACAGACTTACTTTTAAAAAATATTTTTTTACTGATAAGTAGTTTCTGCACAGTTTAGAGTTTCCAGCAGCCCCAAACAGCTGCCATTGCTTCAATTATAGTGAGCAGGACTTTCTCTTAGGAGGCAAAGGAGCCATTGTATTGTTCTGTAAAGAAAAAGAGGATGGTCAGGCTATTACTATTTTCAAGATTGTGAGAAGGTGTGGGTTACAAACCTTGAGATGCTAGAGACCTTGCACTTACCATTTACAAGGTATCCTGCACAAAGCCTTGCCCAAATTAATGGGCTTGGAAAAGGATCAAAATCACTGTAAGTCTGGTCACATTTTGGGCTCTGTTAATCAAACAATACATTTCAGTCTCAAAGCTCAGGAAAACCACTAAGTCCTTTTCCAGCCTGTAGTTCCTGGTCTGCTTTGAACCCAGTGTGTGTGCTGCTTACATGAATTAGAGTTGATAGGAATGACTGAGCCAATTTAAAAGGGATATGCAACCCATAATAGAGAGAATATAGAGTACTGCAATCATTCCCTCTTATGTCTCAACATGCCCCTATTCCTGCTACTGCTGTGGGTTGTTAAAACAGGAGCATCAGCGCATTCTACAGGTGTAAAGTTGGCCAAAAATATGAGCTTCAGTGAAAAAAATGTGCATGTGAACCATTTCTTGTTTTTAGCTCGAACTGGGAGAATTGTCCCAGCTGGGATCTTCCTCTATAGGCAACCCCTGTACCGTACTCAGTCAGCATACAGGATCCTTGTCTGGTGATACTGTTTTGGCTATGAAATGGCATGCTTAACTATAAATAACAATATCATGTCTGGATATCATGATGCCTGTTGACCATTCAAAGGTAGGGTTTCTTAAAGTTGTATTAAAAACAAAGCCAGCATCAGGAATCATGCTTCCGTTTCATTCTTTTTACTTGAACTTTCCTTAATGTTTCAAGTCAGTGAGTTCTTTTGATGAACAATAAATTAATCACCATGTTACAAAAATAATACCATGAAAATCCTCCAGCAAGCAGAAAGCTTTCCTTATAGAATATTTTCCCTCTGACTCACTACGGCATTTTTAACTAATACATACCTGAAACTCAACACCTCTCATTACACACCTGAGAAGTGTACAGCTCCTAAAGAAGGCTGTCCTATTATTTACAAATTAACAGTGTATTAATTGAAAGCAGCCTTCGAGACTAGAAATCACTTATGCACTGACAATTTACAAGAGATTATCTCGACACCTATTTTTCTGTTAGTAATAAAAAAGTCTTGTTGTTACCATAGAAACTGTCATATCTCTACCTACACTTCTCAAAGAAACACACCAATATACTCATTTTTTGTGTGTGTCCCACCCAGTGCTTGAAGGTAAACCTGGATCTTCTTAACAAGTGGTGAAAGAAATCAAGCACCATTAAGTGGCAGTTTACTGTCATCAAGCCTGAAAATCTGCAGTCAAACTAATAGATAAACCTCACCAGGCAAAGTTGTTCTGAAGTTCAAATGTCCCTGTCCTGCCAGCTACTATGTGGTTCTCAAGTCCGCCTGCACCCAGGAAGTTGCTTTAGGTTGGGATCCATTTGTCCTTGCAATGAACATTTCAACGAGGTAACTTGTTTTGAAGAAATTTATAGTTGCCATTACCAGGTGAGACCAATAATTCACATCACCGCTTTTAAATATTATGCTCAAATGTCACAGTAGTCAGTTTTTCTTAATTTCCTTTCTGATACTTTTTCCCCCTTCATTAGAGTAAAGCTCTCCCATCACAACCACTCAGTACAGTGAAAGGAAATTATTTTAGCTGACACAAGTGAAACACTTAAATCAGATCCCTGTTATGTTTTTATTAATTCTCTAGTTTCTCTTGTCACTTGGATACCATCTTGAAAGACGGGAGAATGCTCAGGTTGTTGCTATGTAGAGTGTAAAAGAAGACATTTGCAGCAGACCTATCAAGTGATATAACTGTATAAGTTACAGCTTTAGCTATAAGGCTAAAGGGGGTTTGGCTCTTACTTCCTAAAATACATATAGCCTCTATTTTTTCTGGCTATATGTGAACTGTTTTTTATGATCCCTGGATTCTCTCCTGTAAAGTGCTGGGTTATGTCAATTTAAACATTTCTGAGGTAGAAAAGGTAGGGAATTTTTGAGTACTTGCTTCTTCATATATCGAATTAGTGAGGCATGATTATGGATAGATTTTTCTTACAGTCTGGACTCAGTAAACCTTAAGGGTTCTAACAAGCTCTGACTTTCAAGGCTAACTAAAAATTGTATTCCAGCATAAAAACCACTCAGCAAAAGATATGGCTACATATAAAAATTAATTACAAATTGTGGTTTATTCATTAATTTACGTAAGCATATGAAATACATAAAATTTTCTTCCTCCATATTGTACAGAAGAATTGCATGTTTTGATTCTATGATTCTATGATTCATGTTTTCATTTGCTAAGAAATGCAATATTGCCTATATATGTATAAACTAGACTGTTAGAGGAGGATAATTACAATGTTTCTGTTATAAGGGTTTGCAGTTGGAGTTCTGAAGAGACTGTTGGGGTAGAGACCTGAAAGGAACCTTTTTTGTCTCTACTAGAAATGACAGGAGGAAGAAGACTGCTCCCAGACCCTGCCTGCATGACCTTGGTCTGTCTGTATAAAAAGCCTTCAGGGATATGCAAGTAGGTAAATATCGTAGAAGCCTGTAACTAGGAAAACGGATTTGTATGAACTTATCAAAGAAATTCAGTT
The DNA here is from genome assembly GCA_002631895.1 of Agapornis roseicollis. NCBI lineage: Eukaryota > Metazoa > Chordata > Aves > Psittaciformes > Psittacidae > Agapornis > Agapornis roseicollis. The sequence goes on from NDXB01014389.1 coordinate 48,267, forward strand.
CAGTTCTGCAGCCCCAATATTTTTATGTTTTTCTTGCTAAGTCTTGTACTCCTTGAGAGTCACAGGAAAGAGGCAAAGATGCAAAGTGGGTGAGAGTATAGCTGTATGAGGGCTTTAAAAGGCTTCTTGCTTATATGAAGACTGAAGACAACCTGAGAGGCAAGGCCCAAACCAACAAAAGGTCTTGGTTGTTACTACAGTAAGTCCTGCCGCACCTCACTGCGAGTACTTCCCTAAGATACTCCCGGGGTTCATAGCTGTGAATGAATTCCACCTAGGGAGTAGAAAAGTTTCTATATTACAAAGCACTCTGAAATCTCATATGCTGACACTTTATTTGATTTAGGATGCAGTCTGCAGCCTGTAGCTTCACACTTTTGTATGAGTAGCAATCAAAACTTGAAGTCTCCAAGGTTTATGTACCTGAACTCCAGAAGAAGACCATAGTAGCTTTCAGTATAAGTGACTACAGGGCTTACTGGTAGAACAGGAAGTTAGGTTTCAGGTCAGAAGGTGCTTGAACTCACAACTCTCACCATCAGAAATGTCCCTGAACCATCAAACCGTAAACAACAAGCAGATTGAGCTAGCTTCTGTGTCACTATAATGCAAGGAAGTCAGAACTTTGCCATCCAGAAAGAGTAAGCTTGATTTCTGTGCCTAGGACTTCTGGAATTACTTTAGGAGAGAGGATCCAGACTCCTGGACCCTGGTCAAGATAGCTAGCAAACAGGCAAGCAAGTTTAGGCCTTGTGAACAGTTTTGTTCAGTTTGAAATGCAAAAAGGCGTTTTATTTCAATCCTCTCAAAAGGAAATGACATTCTGAGCAAGAAAATGCAAAACATTCTACTAAGAAACTGGTGAGACAAAATGCCTTTTTCTGATTCTTTTTAGAATGGCCAATCAAATAACAGCAGTATGAGTCTGTAAGTATTTTAATGTTACTGAGTTTGTAACGTTTGCAGAAAAGCAAACCTTCATGCAAGTATGTGCCTCACAATTCAGCAATTTGGCTGAAATTTTGAACTCTAGAACTCTCCCAGACTCAAAACCTACACCCAATGGAAACACAAGTTCCACCTTATTTCATGCTTCAACCATGCAAAACCAATAAGTTTGCTGTAGCATTTCAGCCCAAACCCATAAATCACCTTGAAAATAGTTGAAAGGCCACAGAATTAGTGACCCTACTCCAAGTTTTGAATTCAAGGCAAAACAGCAAACTAAGTAGCTTTTCTCTTAGGCATTTTGTGCAGATCTCCTTGGACATCACCCATACTCTTTTACTGTCTACCTGTATATTTAAGAGATAAAACTTTGAGAAAACAAATGTCTCAAATAGAAATTAGTATTACACTGTATGAGAAGAGCTGTTTGTGATCTGTCAGAAGGTGATTAACAAAAAAGTACTCACACAGGCTTGTACTATAATTTATGACATCTCAGTGTGAGAAACAAGTGAATGGTTTCTTTACGAAAAAAGGGAATGGGAGAACTGGTTATCCTGGATTTGGAAAAGGCTGGGGTTCTCAATGACTTCCTTGCCTCAGTCTTCACTGGCAAGTGCTCTAGCCATGCTGCGCAAGTCTGAGAAGGCAGATGCAGGGACTGTGAGAATGAAGACTACTGTAGGAGAGGATCAGGTCTGAGATCATCTTAGGAACCTGAATGTGCACAAGTCCATGGGACCTGATGAAATCTGTTCATGGGACCCAAAGGACCCTGGGCCGGGTAACGAAGTTGCTGAGCCACTGTCCACCATATTTGAAAAATCATGGAAGTCAGGTGAAGTTCCTGATGACTGGAAAACCCCATTTTTGAGAGCAGGAGGCCACGAGGATGATCAGGGGGCTGGAGCACTTCCCATATGAAGACAGGCTGAGAAAGCTGGGGCTGTTCAGCCTGGAGAAGAGAAGGCTGCATGGAGACCTCATAGCAGCCTTCCAGTATCTGAAGGGGGCCTATAAGGGTGCTGGGGAGGGACTCTTCATTAGGGACTGTAGTGAGAGGACAAGGGGTAACGGGTTCAAACTTAAACAGCGGAAGTTCTGGTTAGATATAAGGAAGAAGTTCTTTACCGTGAGGGGGGTGAGGTGCTGGAACAGGCTGCCCAGAGAAGTGGTGAACATTCCATCACTAGTAGCGTTCAAGGTCAAGGTGGCCAGAGCCTTGGGCGACACAGTATAAGGGGAGGAATCCCTGGCCATGGCAGAGGGTTAGGACTAGGTGACCTTTAAGGTCCTTTCCAACCCAACCCATTCTATGATTCTATGATTTAAAAGAGCTTCTAGTAGCAGAATATTATATGCTTACAATGTATGTTCACTAATGTCTTAGCTAGAGATTTAAAAAAATGCTACTGACTCACCCTGAGACATTCCTAAATCCTTTCTGTTTTCAGGGTACACTTGAAAATCATCAGTATAGCCTTTTAACTAAAGACAGAATTTAAAATATCCAGCTTACACACCTGATCCTGAGCATGGCTCATGGAAGCTGCCTGCTCCTTTTCCAAATTCGGTTGTACAATCTGAAGTTTGCAGTTAAAAAAAGTGTGTATTGCTAATGCTTTTAGGACATGGAAAGAGTGCCAGCGGTATTGTACAGAAGGTTATCTGGTCCGGGGAGAGTTGAAAGTATGTGCATAATACCAAATTTCTCAAGAAGCTAATCCAAGGTAAAGGGAACAAATAGCGCAATGCGATGAATCATTAGCAACTGTTTTAGCAGAGGTGAAACTGCATTATGCCAGCACTTTGTTAGTAAGAGTGGTGCATCTTCATTTTGTGCTTATTCTGCAATGTTAGTGGAAAAATATTTCCGCTACAGGGGCAGCGAGCATATGTAATGCAAACATTTTGACAGTGAATGTAAACAGCTTTCCTGCATTTTAAACCATTAAATCAAGGACACGAATTTCCATGGTTTTGCAGATTGCAATCTTCGCTGACTATAGAGAAGATGGTGTTGCATCTGTTTTGTGTTTATAATTGCATGCTATGTTGTGCCACTGTGACTGAATTTTAATAAACATGGGGTTTTTTAATTGTCATGGACGCTAGGGTCTCTCATATAACTGTGGTGCAGAGATCCCATAATACATTCCAGAAAAAATATTTTAAAGAACTAAACAGTAATTGGGATGACTCAAATATTGTTCTTGCTTGCTCATCTGATAGGAAAGTACAACACCCTGCCTCCTGTTTAATTTGTGACTTCTTGCATTTTAGTTTCAGTAGATGGGCTGAAGTTGTATATTTTTGGCTTGGCTCACTAACAGGAGCCTCAGGGGAGTCCTCTGCTCTATCTAGGTGTCTGTCATTATTTCTGTCATTGAAGAGCACACAAGGTCTATCCGAGAATGCTTCCCCAGCTCTCTTCTCCGTCCCTCCACCCTATTCCAAAATAGTTTTGCAGGAAGAAAGAAAGCCTTTTTGAGGAGGAACAGAAAGCGCATGGCAGGATGGGTCCCATGTGCCAGGGAATGGTGCCCCAGGGAAAGAAATAGCTGCAGACTTGTGTGGCAGGCGGCTTTTCATGGAGCTGGAAAAGCTAAAAATTGAGTTACCAACAACAGAGCGCATGATTTGTGAAAGAGGTAATACGACTCTCTCAGCTTAAAGGAGAAGTTTTCTTTTCTAATAAATTATTTCTCCCCTGGTTAGTAAATCATTTCCCCTTCCTAATACCCTTAATTTGCTATTCCCTTTAATTATTGCTTGTCCAGGTGGATCTTAAAGGCTGCAACTTAAAAGGAATTTAAACCTGGCAAAAAGCCATACCCTGCCAAATCATTAACTGCAAGACAATCATACTCTGACTTGCCTTATAATAATACAGACAGGGTTCAAAATGCTGTAGTCAGTGTTTTTCTGAAGGCAAGATCTTTCATTAATGGGAAAGACTATGGTGGGGGTTGTATCAGGCTCATCAGACCCTTCTTGAACGAAATGACAGTAAATTAACATGAGAGTTTGTGTCCCTTGGATAATGTAGTTTCACAGAGATGCAAAGGATGGTATTTTCTCACAGAAAAATTACCTTTGCATTGCCATTAGTTGCCTGTAAGTCTAACATGCTGCAATGTAGTAGAATTTTACCCTCACTTCCTATGGGAAGGAACAAATAGGGAACGTAGGTTTTATGGACAGAAAGAAGGTGGTTTTCCATCCTATACCTAAAAGTGCTGAGTTGTGTTTACCTTATAGCCCTGCTTCTGTCTTGGTATGTGGCTGGCTGACTTGTACAGCTGTGTAGCACTGTAGCCTGTCTATTGAATACACAGACTCACAGCTGGCTTGTCCTGATATTTTAAAGTAATTTCCAGTAGCACACAGTGTGCTCCTTGGATGTTGTGTCTTGGGGGAATGCTGTATAAGAGAAGGGGTAAAAGCAAAAGGAACAACCAGAGGGAAAAAACCCTTATCTCTTTTCAAGATGTGGTTTGGAAAATCAGACACCTTGATCCCTCTACGCACTATGCCTCCCACAAAAAACAACTGGTTCTGTCTGCCATTAAAAACCTAATATGTCTATAGCTTTTATAATGTGGTCCTCCTCAAATTATTTAGTTTTCATGTGAAGACAGCTGTCCTGTTTCCCTTCTGTCCTGAAATTGTGTTTGCAGGCTTAAGGTTGAAAGAGCCTGACAACCAGATTCCCAGAGACACATAAAAAGAGCAACAGTGGAGCAATGGGAATTCCCAAACCAAGAGACTGTTCACTACTCTAGGGCATAAGAGGCAGCATGACTTTGCATTTTAAAAGGCCAATTATCAATTGTCAGAAGGGGAATGTGAAGGAAAATGCATCTTGTGAGCTGCAGTTGGAGTCATTCTGCTTAGTTCAGTGCCTTGGGAGCCTGCAACACAGAACAAAAACTTGCTAGACAAAGAAAGAGCTGGTTAGTATTTTGGAACAACATTGGGCCTCTCCTGAAGAAGGGAGTGAGCATCACTGTGCTGGGCTACCTCTGTGCAGTGCTGGTTTTGTTGTTACAGAGGAAGAGTACTGCTGGGTGGCATCAGTAACAATCACAATCACAATCCTATTTATGCCTGATCAGTTTAGGATCTGTCCTTTAAGAGGTGCAAGGCTGCACTGTATCTGCTGCAGTATGTCCAAAGAGTCCTTAAAGGATTTGATTCTTCCAGCACTGGAAGAATATCAGTAATTATTCAAAATGCAAAAGAATAGCTGTTTGAGCACATGCTCAAATTAAAAAAAAAGAAGCATTGGATGTCTTCATTTTAGTCATGTTTATTAGGGCCCTTTATTTTACTTGCATTTAGGTACACAGTTTTAGAAGACCAACCTTTTGGTCAATTTTTATGTTAAGGAGACCATTTTGTCTGCCTGTCCTTACTCATTAGGGCTTTTTTTTTGAAATAGCCAGTTAACTAGCCTTGTGTAGAAGTGTCTGTAGTCACTAGATTTAGTGATACTAAGCCTGCCTTCTACCCCTTTTCTTCAATCCAGCTTTGAAATCCTTTATGTGAATGAGAGTTAAATTTGACTTGAGAAATTTGTCTCCTGTGTTAATCAAAGCTTGTCTCAAAAATTAATAAGAGGAAGTGCAATTATACAAGTTTTCATTAAATTGGAAGTGAAAATCAATTCCTAAACATGACTGGGTTCATTGGCAGTGGTACTATTATAGAGACATAAATATAGGTACACGTTACAGGTACACATCCACTTAATGGTGTAAGCTGAGGTGATAAGACTGTTTCCAGGTAGTCTTCATTTTCCAACTACTAGCAGCTACAGAAGTTGCTTTGGAAGGACCACTGCAGCCAATGCAAGCTGCATGTATTGTTGACCAGCCTGGTGCCATGTCAGACGCAGAGACCAGAGCACAGCATTGATGGCAGACAGCTTACCATTGCTCACAGAAGCACATAATTTGGGCCAAACACTATATTTCTGCAGTTGCACTTCCAGGAAACAGGAAGGAAGGCATAAAGAATACATGATTCTTTAAATAAGAATGTCCTCTGCAGATCACTTATATTGGATTTAGCTGGTTTTGTTAATGTACGGTTGGATAGGTGCATGCTTCTGCCTGTCACTGTTTACTGGCTCCCAAAGCTAAATAGACTTCCTCACTAGGACAGTGTTCACTGATTAATAACTCGTTATCAGATGCCATAAATGTGGTGTAAATCTGTCTGTGGAATCTGCTTGTGCCTTCTGCTGTGTAGAAGGTCTCTGCTATCATAAAATATGAACATGTAATGATATTTAGTTAATTTGTCCTTAGAATACCATGTATGAAATTAAATCTTATGTTTTCATGTGGGAACATTGTGCCATAAGGGGATTGTCCTGTTTGTGGCTTCCAAGGAGGGAATGCTGAGTCCATCTGCGCACTGCTGCCTCTTAAGGCATCTCCATAGTGTTCCAGTTGCACCCATTCTTCTTCAGATCTGCATTTAACACCACGTGCTCCTCTTGTCAAAGTCCTGTCAGGATCCTTCCAGTATCTGCTTATTGCAGCACCTCTGTTTCACATGCATCCATATGCATTCCACTTTTCTCTAGAAGGAAATGTTACACCATTATCCACAAGGCCATGGAATATAAGGGGAAAGAGAAAGTGATTACAAGGGTCAGGGTGGGGAGTATGGTCTGTTTGCCTTCTCCGTTGCTCCCTCATCAGCTGACTGTGTTTCTATCTGACAGCACAGATAAAGAAACAGAGCAAGCATTAGTTATCGCAGGCTTGGCTATCTTGAAAGCAGAAACCCTGGCAGTCTCTGTGGGTCATTTTTATTTCCCTAGCAAACTATCTGGAAGCCTGGACACCCTCTGGACAAAGCCTAAAAGACCAGTTTGGCTCACAGTGTCTGGGTATGGCACTAACTGGCAGGGAGAGTCAGTCTTTCTGGTTTTGCTGGTGAGTGGGGATGTGTTGAAGGTGCATTGAAGTCAGAACTCAGGACAAGGTACCACTCTCAGAGCACTTAGTCAGGGTCCTTCAGTCAGGTTGAGATGCACAGCATCAAGTGACACAGTATTAATCGCTGAGAGAACCAAATTGTCTTTGTTCTCCTCTTCACATTGAACAGGGAAAACAGATCTGGGTCACAAAGACCAAAGTCCCTTAGTGGTCCCCTAATCATCTGGAAGCACTGGGAACCATGCAGACTCCTGTCTCCTGGTCCATCCTGCTGCCCTGAAATCAAATACCAGGTAGGGACCACATCTCAGGTGCCTCAAGAAAAAGCCAAAATAGAGCCCCTTCAGTCATGACCCAGAGGAGAAATCAGAGCATGTGGCTTGAAACAACCCCCCTGGAGGCCACCAAAGCCCCCATCCCTCTCTCCTCCTCCCTTCCCATAGCCTGGGCAAAGGCAAGCCTGGGGGCCTCAGATATGTGGTGGTGAGCTGTAAGTGACACCCAGCCGGTCAGTGGCTGGATTTGAGGGAGAGAGGCTGGTGAATCGGGACCTTCTGCAATGCCTTTTCCCAGCGCTCAGGTGCCTGTTTTATCACCCTCACCCTGGCTCAGGGAAATGAAAATCCATCAGCGGAACAACCTGGGTAAAGTAACACAGACAAGTCAACCACCAGAATCGGTGTGCTTAAACCAGAGCACAGCCGGGCACTTCCTTGCATGCGGGGGAGCTGCCACAGCTGCCTTTCTGATGCAAAAGATCCCAGATTTCTGAGGTCTGCCAAAATCCAGCCCTCTGCTGCTGGTTCTGTCCTTGCCTCGTACCTTGAAACTAACCCCGGACAAGGGAAAAAGGAGAACCAAAAATACAAGCCAGCCTCAAACTTCCCTGCTACTAGGCTGTTTAGGGGTTTTAAAGCTCGCAGTTTCCTTGAGGGGAAAAATAATGTGTCAAAAAATACCAAGCCTCCTGACTTGGAGCAGGACTTACTGAGTTTGCTTGCTAGCTGTTTCAGGGTTTGTCTGCCAATTAAACCTCTCCTAATGAGAAATATAACATTCATTAATGGGTAAACATCTGCTTAGAATGTGGTGTCCTCCTTTATCCTAAAGAGCAATATCACAGCAATCATTAATGATGATGGGGTCTAGCTGCAATAAAAGGTACCTCTTTTTACAATGTTTTAAAAGAATTGATGTTTGCGTAACAAATTAAAGAAATTCAGACTGGGAATGCACACATCTGCAGGATGTCCTCGAGGCACTAACCTTACCCAAGAACACAAAGTCCTTGTTATGATATGCAAACTAATGAATCAGCTGAAGGAAGCATTTATATTTTGACAGTGTTTTAACTTTCCCTGCCTCAAATTAGCTGTGATGGTGGCTGTGGCTATGACTCTGTAAGATTCTGTGAACTTCCCAGCTAAAATTAGTCTTGCCACTGCTGGATGTTATCACAGAGAAAGTAATTTGCAGGAAAAGGAATAATTGATCTGAAACTACTCCTTGAGAGTTTTAATATTTGGAGAAAACAAGCTGCAGATTAGAGCTGTCATTTGCACTCTCGCCTGTGATACGCTAAACCTGTACTGGTCTTAGCTGGTTTAGACATAAAATTAAACCATGCTCAGGCAGCAGTAGGTGTGTGGACAGCCTGTGCTCTCACTCAACCTTTCAAATGCATCTTGTTTATTACCTTTTATTAAAACAATGCATTTTCTGTCAGAGTGAGCTTATAAGAGCCCTGAATGTCAATTTATTGACAATTTCAACTAACATTTATTAATCTCTGTATTAAGCATTTTGTGCAGTGCTTCCTTAGCCACTAGAGCATCTTTAAATTTCTAAACTTCAAGGTCCTTCTGTCTTCTGCCTAGGTATCTGCTCCAGAATTAGTTTGAAAAGCATTTAATTGGCTATAAATGGCTGGGTTGGTTTTGTTTGTTTAGTTGGTTGGTTTTTACATTTCCTTTAAATTATTTTAACACTATTTGCCAAAACCCAAAACTTTATTTCTTATCAGATTAGAGGAAAAAAGTATTATGCAGCATTCCCTGGCTTGCGTCACATGGGAGTTCAGATTTGAGCTCATGCTGCAGTTGGCCTGGCTGCCGCCAGCATGAAGAAACATTTGAGCTGTAGTATGCTTTGTGAAAACATGTCTTCAGCATACTCCCATATGAAATTTTATCCCAGCTGCCTGAGATCTAAGTTTCCTCCAGCACAGCATGTTTTGGTATCTATGTTCTCTGACACAATGACCCTAGAGCCGAATGTTGTGCTGCAGTGACATAGCCCTCCTCAGTCAGTAGGTGCTTGTTTGTACTGTAGCATGAGCACAAGGCCACTGGTGCCCCACTGTGGGAAGAGGAACATGCCCTGGGCTCCTTATGTGTGTAATGTTCATGCAAAACTCTCATGTAGCCATCCTGGAGATACTATTTAAAAGAACAGTTCGTATTCTTATTCAAAGATTACACAAACACCGCTGACAAGGTCAGTGTCTGGAAGGATTAGCTGGCATGTAAAGGCCAACCAGATAAATAAAGCTTCTTAGGAGTAGCATTAATTTGCCTGCTAGTACATGTATTTATTTAGTAGCTTTCTTCATCTCTTGATTTTACAAACCAGTCTTCTTATTTGTTTATGCTGGCTCCTACTCCTCATCTTTCTTTGTCCTTCTTCTCTTTCTCTCTGTAGCTTGCTGGCAGGTGGTGCTGAGGGATATCTCTATTTCTTCTGCATTGTTCGTATGTGTTTCTCTTACTCATTGCTTGAGCATATTGTGAAAGAAAAGCAGATAGCCTTTTTTAAGTTTGCATATCTAGTAACTAGAGGTGTGCTACGCTTGCAAAACACTGCCTAGAGATGAGGTGATGAGCATGACTACACAGACAAGTGCAATCACATGCACAAACACCATCCTGCCTTTAAAAAGGTACCCCACCTATAAAATTGCTTTTCTCTATTATAGTATGGAATTACTGCTGGAGATTCAAACACATTAGGTCAGGATATGACTATAATGTGAAAATATTTACTTGTCATTTTTTTGCTCGAGCACTTCAGCTTGTAAAACCACAGCTCCAATTTGTGCAGTAGAGGCAAACATTGTGTGTGTATATGTGTGTGTATGTACAGATATATATAAAAATCACTTCTTACCCATGATAAAATCCTTTTTTCTCTGTTTTTCAGCATCACTTTTTCCTAAAGTTGCAGACTTCAAAACCACAGGCAGCATTATTGTTTCAAAAACAGAGATAAGAGCCCTCCTATGCTTTTTCTCTGGGTACCACTTCACACTATTTTTATAGCTTTGCAACTCTCTATGTAACTGCCAACATTACCTTTACTCCTCCATTTTTCACTTTGTCTAAGCTACCTCTGCACCTGAGGGGTTCTTTGCCTGCTGCTGCTGTGACACATCAGTGTTCCCATTTCTCTAGTGCCACTGCTGCTAGAACTGTTCTGCTCACTGGGGCTCCCCTCCTCCAGTACTATACTTCCCACTGTTGCTTTGGTTTGTAGTGTCCTGTGACAGTCCTCACGACCCTGAAATGTTTTTCCTTCTTACTTGGTTGTTTCTGCTTTTTCTTCATTTCTGGGTAGCAACCCAACATGCTAGGTTTGCAACACAGAAGGAGTCCCAGCCTCAGAGAACGTGGCATATAACGTTATTCCTATTTCAAATTCTTTTATCACTTTAAATAGTTGTAGTCACCTCTCTCTTTCCAATCTCTTTTTCACTGTAGCATACCTTGTGGCTTCTGTGCCTGTATTTGAAAGAGGATAGGTCAAAAAAGAATCAAAGATTAACAAAACATGTATTAAAAAACAGTATAAAATTCCCATTGTTTCCCATTCTACTGAGTTATGCTAACTATAGCCAATAGTCTCAGTTTAGTTGCCTTATATTGGTTCTTGAAATATGTAATTAAGTATCTGAGCAAATTGTATCACAGAGGAAGCACAATGTCTACAGTTCTGCCGGTATCTAGAACATCCTCAGATCAAACCTTAGTAGTAGGGGGTTTTGTCAAGCTTTTGGTGCCAAACCAGGCATTTCCAATTCCAGCTGTCCAAAATCCATAAGTCATCAAAATCTAGAGATTGCTGTAAGAATTCTGAGATTAAAGCCAACTTGAACAAAAGCTACTTCTGTTTTTCCCTGATTTGTTTTGTTTGCTGATGCTGCAGTCTTTGAAGTTCTATTTTCAAGACTTTCTTCTTCACAACCAGGAGGGATAGCAATTGCCTTTATTGCCAAATGAGAGCTTGACAGTGCCATGTGAACTCAAGAACTGTGGCTTTTATTATTTTATCATGCTTGTTTGCAATACTTAAGGCTCCTCCCAGAGTTGGTAACAAAGGATTTAACTTTGAAAATTTTAGCACTTGTATCTGATGACATCTTTGTAGGACTTCTTATGGGCCTGTTCTTTGAAATAGCTCCATATTAACTAGAGCTATGAGTCTGCTAAAATAAAGCTCTAGGTTTAATCCTACTTACACAGCGTAGGTCTAGTGTTTCACAAAAGCAGTGTCACAGAAATATGAGCTTACCCCATAAATTAGGTTCTTGGCTATAACATTTCATCTTTATCTTACTAGGTGAGAGTTAATTGGTGTCACAAAGGAGTACTTTCATTAGTGCAAAATTTGGTTCCCTTCTGTTTCCTGGTGGGATTATAATTTTTACTTTATTCTCTGGTATGTGTGGCACTCTGTAGCTGTGGTGCACAGTTTCAGCTGTTAAACCTGTGGAAATCAGCATGGACTACAAGGTTGTCTTCCTCAGCACTTGAGACACCTTAGTGTGTAGTGTCATCTTCAGATAAAGAAACTGCTGAAACTGTAAGCTGCTTTGCATATATTTTGCATTAAGACATTACCTCATTCCTGGTCATGTAAATTAGGATGCTTCCTCAATAGCAGAAGTAGTTTAGACGCTTATGTTTCAGAAAGAAAATATTTCCTTTAAAGATAAACCCAAAGTAACCTCTTAGGATATCTCATGCTTCTGCTTCCCTCCCTTTCAGCTATTCTAGCTCCCCTACCTAACAACTCTCTCTTCTGCCACCATCCCCAGGAATATATTGCAAAGGTTGCAAAATGCAGGAATTCAGCCTGCAACATTGAAATCAATATGAATTGTCATCATTGGATCTTACAAAGATTTATGTTTTACCAGTAATGCTGGCTTAAAGCCACTCCTATTTTCCCTCCAACATCATTTTCTAGATCCCAGCCAAAAAAAGAAGGTAAAAATAGGTAAAATCTGTATACTTATTTATATTTTACTTACCTATCATTTTCTTGTATTTTATTCATCTGAACTTATCTGTTTATACATTTGTAATCTGGATCAGCTGGCTGATCTAGGTGACTGCACTGCCTGGCAAACTGGAGGCAGCAAAGAGACAGTAGTTAATACCTGGGAGTAGGTACTCTATAATTTGGTAGTGCTGCTGGAAGACGCAGCCATGACTTCAGAGTGTGGTTCCATGAACATTTTATTTGATTGGGAAGGAGACTAAAGATGTTGGCAGTCCCAGTTTTCTCATAAGCTCCTGCTCTTGAATTGCAATTTATCCCTTTCTGATGTGTGCCAGTAAAACTGTAAGACTGTGCTATAAAATGGTCAAGGAAATGAGAGAACCTGAGGTTTTTGGAGGCTAATTTTTAACGATGAGTTTAGAGCGCAGGCTCCCAGACAGTTGTATCAGCACAATTCAGGGTGACAGTGAACCGCAGTGTGGGGGATGCAAAAGCATAAGGGAGAGGATCTTGTGAGGCAGCTTTACAGCCAAAGAAAATGTACCCAGCATCACATCCAGTCTCCTGACCCAGGTGAATCTGCAGCGGTTGTGCCGCACCTTTAAAGTATGAAATTCACAGGTATTAAAAAGCATCTGTTTCTGTAAAGCAGTTAATTAAACTAGTCATATTTTACTGGTTACGTAAAATAGCTAACCCATAATTTAAACTTCTCATTGCACATTAGAGGCACTCCTTTGTGGGAGACGCATAAAATAAATACACTTCTGTGGCACCACTCAGTGTTGCTAATTTTTCACAAGCGACAGGGAATTTTAGATGCAGCGGTGCCATTGATTTTCAATGGAATTTAGAGCTCCCGAGTCTTGTAGGCTCTTTCAAAAAATTTTACCCCTAATGATTTTCTTTGGGAAAGTTAAAAAGCTCACATGCCACCAGCAGTTGTGTAAAGAGAACACTTACTGTGTTGGGTGCTTAGTCATAAGGATTTAGCATTAGAAGTCTTCCTGTGTCTCTGTGTGTTGCGTGTGGCTTTACCACACATAAATTATCCAGCTTTCCTTTTTCCTCCTACTTGCAGAAAACTACACGGACATTCAAAAGGCGAGGGAACCATCTGAAACATGAACCCATGCCTTTTATTCCCACTTTAGATTTAGGCTGGAAGATAGCTCCAGAACCAGCCCCAGTAAAAGAGCTGCTTTATGCAAAGCAAAAGAAAAGCAGAGTAAAAACTATTGAGTTGTAAAAGCAGTGGAGCTGCAACTCTTTAGCATTCAAGCAACTATCTCTAGAAGAGAAGCAGATTATGTGGTATCATATTGCAAAAGGGCTGTTAACCCTGTTGCGCTTACTCGGAGCTACGTATTTACTTTTGTCACTGTATAGCAATGATTGCATTATATCCTTCCTGCCAGGACACGAGGAGAAACAGAAGGTTAAGCATAAATGGGGGAGGGGAAAAGAAGGAGGGAGAAGCAGCAGGAAAAAGGCTAAAAAAGGAGAAAAGAACAGCTGAAGAGAAAACTTCCTCAACAAGGCAGGAAAAGATCCTAACGAAACATGAAGAAACAGGAGATCAGGCACTGCACAGATGGCATTACTAAAGCAATTGTATTTCATCCTTGATATGACTGAAACCAAGATAGTTTGGTCATGAGAAAATAGATGCATTTTATGAAGCGTACATAAAAGTGGGAGGCACAGAGTCTGGCACCAGTGTAGCCTAAAGGAATTTCCATGATTTGTGCCGTGAATGCTGAATGGGAGACTTGTAAAAAGCACCTTTCTCTTAAGGATAGCTTGCTGGAATTTATAAATATAGCCAAAACCCAACAATAAACCACCACTGAAATAAAATAGTACAAAGTGATGAAAGTGCCAAAAGCCCATTCCCCAAATACAAAAATCTGTAACCAAACACATTCATTTTAGGGGTGCTTAAGCCTCAAGGTGGTGGTGAGTAACAGAAATAGTAGAAGACAACAAGGTCTGGTTTCATAGCCTGGGGTATCTCAAAATCAAGGGTTCATGGATGGGGGGTGATGGGGTAACAGGCCTAGCAGAAAGCATCCAAAGTGTGTCCCTTGCTACCAGCTGCCACTTTTGCCAAGGCAGGTCATAGCATCTTCCTGGTAATTTCAACACTCATAGAATCAGGCACTGTCATCAGGTTTGGGAGCCAGACCTATTGCATTTCACTCATTTTGTGGAGGATCCATTAGTTTGACCTCCATCCTAATATCCCCTGGACATCGTTCATCCTTCTGAGATGCATGTACAGTGCTGTGGCTCAGCTTCTCATTGTGTTGCAGCAAAAGCAGTCGGCCTGGCTGGCCGGAGAGACTGTGGCCCTGCAGCTAATGTGGTCCCCCATGTAGCAGACCTCTAGCCACAAACACCTGGCTCTGCTCTCCTTGGGAGGCTCGACTGCTGTTGAGCACTCAGCTGTGGCCAAGAGCACACCCCTATGGGGCAGGAATACAATCCACCTCCTGGCACATTGCCATGGGCCAGCCTTATCACCTCTCCCATTGTGTGAGCCCATGCCAGGGGTCTGGACAATGTAAAAACCATTTTCTCTTTGCTGGAGAAAGAGCTAGAAGGAATATTAAACTCATTAACAGAATATCTTGGCTTGAGTAGAAGTGGCATTTTTCTTCAAAATGTGTTAGCTGACTCCTTTTAACTGCTATATTATATATTCCGGCACAGGCTGAGCAAGTAATGTTTTAATATGTGTTAGGTAATGTACATGAGCCCTAGGAGTGAGCCAACTAAACCATATTAAGGTACAATTTGTCCTGTCAATAACAGGACTCTAAAACCTGTTAGCTAACACACTTGAGAAAAGAGAAAGAAAACAAAACTCCTTTTATTCCCACCCACCAGCATCTCTAGCACTGAAGGAGGTTTGTGGATCTCAAGATGGTCTCAACATGGGAAACAGTGAGAAGCAGCCAAATGGGCACATTAAGTTACAACTGTCTCTAAAAATACTGGTTTATAACAGTACAGAAGCCTTTTGAGTCTGGCTCTTCCAAATTATCTGTATGAAAGACTTAGGAATCTCTGCTGAGTGGATAGGACATACTTTTTAAAAAATCCTGGACTCTTGCTAGACGTTGATGTGAAGTGTAAATCCATAATAATTTGGAGAGTACTGAGCTGATGAGAGGGAGAGAGACAGCGTGGCACTGCCTCGGCGCTGTGAAAATAAGAGTAACTTCGCTGAACGCAGCCAGATTTAGTCTGGTGCAGTGGAGAAGAATAGCATCCTGGAGCTGTACTGTTATTATCAGTTGGATAACCGGATTTTCCACTGTCTCTGCAAGATAAATATTAACTGGAGAAAGAGCTCTCCCTGACTGTTGTGCTCTCATTTGCTGTAGGGGCAGCATATTCGCTGAAGGTTGCAGAGGTGTAGATAGCTCAGCACAGCAGCCAGAAGCACAGCAGACCCTGGGAAGATAGTATTACTGGCTTCAGTCCTCTGAATTGGTGTTCTTCCAAACCAAATTACTGATTTCCATCACACTGGGGCAGCACCCACTAATCACCAGTGTAAGCCTGGTTCATACATTTATATACCACAATAAGCATGCACAACATTTGAAGCAATTAATGGATCTTACAGCATAACCCAGGCTTAACATAGAAAAGTATCACAATAAACAATGGGAGGAAAGGGGAAGAATGAAGGGAAGAATGAGAAAACATGATGGAATTATTCTATACACATCAAACTTTACTTCCTTTTATTATAAGTGCTTTATTTAAACAATGATAAAGTACTGAAGACTTAAAATTTTACAAAGGCTAACTTTTCCTATAGAGCATCAGCAGACTAAGAAATATGCAAAGCAGCAGCAGTGTTTTCTCTGAGAAAGCCTACCTAGTCCCTGGCTTGTAATTGTCACCTGTAATAGAGTCACCCCACTTGCCCCTCCTAAGCAGCAAACAAACAGGGATTAAATTCTTTGGCCTCATTCTTCCTTGTTTTGCATCTCAGATGTTTGTTTTTAAGTGGGTAAAACCCTACCACATGCACCATGTTTGTACTGGTAGCAAAATGGCAGAAAAGATAGTGAGTTCCAATTAATGAAGGTTAAAGAAAGCAAATCCTTGCTCTGTTCTTTATGTTTGTATGTGTGACTAAAGCAGAACAAGTGAAGGGAGAACTTCAGGTACAAGCAGGTGAGAGAAATGGTACAGGTAGCTGCTGCTGACAGGAGGTCCCAAATGGAAGGTTACCTAAAAGCCAAGGAGGCATAGAAAAGATGGACATAGCACAGGGTCCAAATCTACAGCTGAGGGCAGGCACAAAGGGAAATGGTCATGGAAAAATCACGCCAGGGAGAAAGTATTGGAAATTGTTTATAAGGTATAGACAAAGACCCTGTATGGAGGTTCCCAGACCCAAATCCTTCGCTTTCATGGCCAGCTGCCGTGACCAGACTGACAAAAAGTGGCCCTCTAAGAATGAATGGTGTTATCGAGACTTTACACGTAATCCCAGCATTGCTAATGGGGGAGGGCGTGCAGGTCCTTCACTGTTGCTTCCTCCTGCTCTGCCCCTGATTGATCAGAATTAACACACTCTGTGGTGCGCACCAGGCTGAAGAGTTCACGCAATACTAAACCCTAACATTTTTCCATGAATTTATCCAAAGTGGGAAACTCTTAAGAAATTACTGTAGCAAGAAACAAAACAGAGAATGTGGCGGAGATGGGTGACAGAAAGTGGCAAGCACACTGTCCCTGACCATTGAGCCAGCAGCACAGCTGTAGGAAGTATCAGGTACTCTGTTCTTGTGACCTCAGCTGGGTCTACATCTGCTTTTTCTATTGAAGCTGATGCTGGGAAGTACAAATGATTTTGATTTGATTTTTCTTCTCACTCAGGATTGAAACCCAGTTTTCCCAGGCCATAGCGTGTTTGCTTTGTATTTGCTTCATGGGCAGAAATTTGGCCCCTATGAGTCGTGTTAGGAAAATGAAACAGTTGGCCAATAAAATGGAATGAGACTCCCTGTCTAGTTATCCTTGCAACATGCTTTTGCCTGGTCCCATTACCCAGTAATTGATGCAGTTTCACCATCTGCATAGTCAATAACTGTACCCATGAATCTTCCCTTCCAAATGGATAATATTAGACTTACTGATTTATTGTTTCTGTAGTAGATCAGCAAGTGCATAGAGTTCCATCAACTTCCCTTGATCCCCCCTATACTTTGGAAACCAGGGTTCCTGATGAGGATTTATCCTGAAGAAATTAAAATAAGGGTTACTGTTATCAGTGTACTGATGACTGGACACTGTAATGGTCACAACACAAACGTCCTAGGTAGTCATCGGACTAACAATAACTCAGCAGTCAGCAATGTCACAGCTTCCCTGGGCCACTCATGCATTTATCTTCCAGTCAGCCCAGTCAGATCTCCTACCACATGGTCCTGATCTCAGTTGCACCAAAGGAACCCAGAGCGCCATGCTGAGACTGGCCCTGTCACATCTGGTGTATCCAGTGTGTGCCCAGTGACTATAACGAGTGAGGCTGTTTCCATGCCTCAGCTGACTCTGGATGAAGAGAAAGGCTTGGAGTTACCTCAGTGGATAGTACTCAAGCAACTGGCAAACAGAACAACTCTGGAAGGACTTCTGCAACCTCTCTTCCTTCGTCTTATAGGTTGCTACATACATTAGGTCCTTGCAGGGGAAGGCAGATACCTGCGTATTGACTTGGTTTTGCTCTCTATCTAATTACCTCCAAACAGCTCATTCACTACAGGGAAAAAAATCAGTCTTATACTAATGGGGTCTCTTCAGGGCAACATATATTATCTTGCTCTCTTAGAATTTTTAAATGAATGTTTTCATATAATGCATTTATGAAAGTAGTCCTCATTGTACTGTGTTAGCAAAGCAAGGACTGTTTGATAATACTTGATCAAGATATTAAAAGCAAGAAAATC
Organism: Agapornis roseicollis; assembly: GCA_002631895.1. Taxonomy (NCBI): domain Eukaryota; kingdom Metazoa; phylum Chordata; class Aves; order Psittaciformes; family Psittacidae; genus Agapornis; species Agapornis roseicollis. The sequence goes on from NDXB01014389.1 coordinate 66,424, forward strand.
TTTCTCCTGTTTAAAAATGTTTTCAGATAATATGGCAAGCCTGCATGTGTGTGAGGAGACACCTGGAAATCTGAAAGAAAGAAGCCAGATTCAGTTATCTTCTGCTACTGAAACTTTTTGGCAAGTTACAGGATTCTAAATTTATAAAACATTACCTTTGTTAGCTTGCTTTTGGCTGTAAGCAAAATCTCTCGGTTGATATAGCACCTATATAGTAAAAACCATAACAAAACAGCATGTCAGGTGATGCTGACTTTGGTATCTAGTGTCCATATCTAATATTGCAGAGGATACAGATCCTTAAAATCAGTGTCTGACACAAGAAAGCTTTTTTCTTGTGACATCTCTGCTATTATAAGCCAATACCATATGAAAATGGCCAAGATAATTACCAAGAGGAGCAAACTTAGCTGTCACCAAGGTACCCTTAATGCAGCTGAGAGGGGATGGAACAGAGACAGCTTAAGTTATCTTCTCTTATCCTTTGCATTCCCAGGCTGCTCAGGGGCTTTTTTCATCCCTGAATAATTTAAAGCAGCCTCAGAGCATTCACATTCTGTTTCTTCGGGTCAGTAGTAAAGAGGAAATGGCTTGAAACTGTTTAGGGGCAAAATGCCTTCTGCCCTCTGGTTGAGCAGCCTTAAGACACCACTGCTCCACACATTGCAACACTGACAGAGGGAAACCTGGGCAATGTGACTTGTCAAGCTAGGAGAAATGCAGTTATGGTAATAGAAATATTTTTGGTATAGAAATGTTTCTTATGCTGTAAAATTCTCCCTGTGCTTGGGAGGGCCGATCCACTAAGCTAATATCTGGAGGCTGGATGGGAGAAAGAAACCGATAGCTTTCCTGCAGCTACTAAAATGCAGCCTGTGGCTGGGGCCCTATTCCCAGGACAGGGAGAAAATGGAAAAACCTATCTGATCAGTTCAAAACACCCAGTTGTCCATTTGTCTCCTAGAGCCAGAGGATGGGTCTGTGTTGAGAGTGTGACTGTGATGACATACGTGGTTCATAAAGTGTTTCTTGCCAGTGTCTCACTCAGCTTTACCCTCAGAATGCAGAAAATATGTAAGTTTGGACTTAAGGCTGAGACTGAGAGGCAGGATCCTCTTTGGCCTCATTGCACTTAAGTCCTCAGAATGAGACTCCAAACCTGCCCAGTAGGTAACAAGGAAATCAGTTGAAGTTCATGAAGTGTTCGGTCTGAATCATTCCTCTTTCGTATGGCAGATGTACAACCTGGGGCCACCATCTCACCTTTGGCACTCTTTCATCCTGCATTCTGAATTAGCTGGATCCATATAAGTCACACATTATCTATGAGTGAAAGATGCCATCAAAACAACTTGACTTGGGAGACTCTGGACACTGGCAGAAAAGTCTGAGGCATTAACCTAGTCTGTCAGAGTCTGTAGTAGGGCTCCCAGGTCTCCCCAAGTTCAGTGCTGGTCAAGCCCTCCTTCTGCAGCTTCTTCCCACGCAGGAACTGCTCTTATTGCTATCATACTGTCCCTGTGACCATAGCACCTCAGAAGAATTACAGGCAATAAGGAAGTTTATCATTACATTTCTGTACAAGTTTAACTATAAAGCGGCATTATTTGAGCTGACAGAATCAGGTGTAACAAAAACTCTTTTTTCCCTTTTTTTTGTTTTAATCCACAAAGCTTGTCTGGAGGCTTGGTGGCTGGCCTGGCAATTAGCACAGTTCACAGAAGCAAGTAGGAGTGATGTTTCTTCCATAACACAGATGTATATGAGTTTTGTAGATGCCACTTTTGCAAGTGGCATTGTCTGTTCCTTGCAATATCTTCCCTTAAAGAGAAAGCACCATCCTCGAGGCCACATTTATGAAGATGTGTAGTTTAGATGTATCTTATAGGAAAATGGCAGAATCACTTTACTTCTAGCAAATTCTATGGACAAAGTCTTGTACTTTCAGGAGAAAAAAATAGGTTTACAGTATTTCTTCTGTCCTTGGTTTGATAAAGTGCCATATGCATCCAGTCATGGTGGGGCTCATTAGAATAAGGGTAAAAATCAAATCTTATCTGACTAACAGTCTCTTACTAGGAAGTTTCCTTTCTAATAAATCCTTTAGGGTTTGTTTGTTTGTTTTGTTTTTTTGTGATTTGGGAGCATGGTCACAAAGGTTTGAAGTGGTAAACCAAATTTAATTTTAATAGAAATGGGTTTGGTTTTGTTAAAAAAAATCCCATGTAACTTCATATTTTTGTCTTCCATTCTATTTCCCAGACACAGTGAAGGCACCAGGTAAAGTCTGGGCTTTGAGTTGATTGCAAAGTTGACCTACGACTCAGCCTGAGGTTGTAATACTGGTTTATATACTGCTTGATCCAATTCATCAACCTTCGCTGTTAGAGACAAATGATGGCCCCCTTGTTAAGGCAAAGAACAGGAGCATCTAGATTTAGTTCTCTGCTTTGCAGCAGTCCAGAGAAAGCCACTTAGTCCAAAAGACTTTGAAGGATTTCACTCCTCTTTTGATACCCCTAACCTCCACCAAGTTCCAAAACACAAGTCAGACATCTCAGAGGATTTCATTCTCAAGCTTTTGGCAGCAGCTGATCCCCTCTGGGAGGAAGGATTATAGCTTTTCCCTCTCTCACAAAAAGAAAAAGGAATTCATTAATCTGTGGAAGGCTTGAAGATTGCAGTAATGGGTTCAGGGTGGTCGTTGTTCATTTACAAAATTAGGCAGAAACTGGTACAGGTGAAGAAGGTTGTTTGTGAAAAAGAACTATGGAAATATAGATGAAATCTTAAAGACCTGTTCTCCATGGATTTGGAAAGACTCCATAGCAGCATTTATTAGTAAGCATTGCTTTAGTGTCCATGCAAAAAAAATACCCTCATCCGCAACAGCAACAATTTGTGTACATCTTAAATATCTTTTCCAACCTAAGTGATTTTATGATTTTGGCTTTTGTCATATGGCTGTCCTAGAAGTACTTATATGTCAGTAATGCTGAACGGGCAGTGCCGGAAGAGCCCTCTGAGTCTGTCAGCCAACCATTACACAAACACTCAACATCATAGCATGTGGGGTATGTGTCTTCTGTTTAAAACCTGCAGATAATTGCCTCACCCACTTACCTGGAGTCTACCAGTAGTGAGTATTTTCCATTCCTTGGGGTAAAAACGTACAGCAGGGATTCAGGCCTTAGCCCAGCTCTTGTGGATGGTGCTCTAAGAATAGCATGATGCAGTCCCTACCATGTTGCTGCTGCCAAGCAGGATCAGACATCACCATCACACAGAGTTCATTAGTCAGTTTAAAGATAAGTCTGCTAACCTGGAGTGTAGTTTAAGACTATTCCCTGGTGTTCTGGGCTTTAGATTGACATACTTTAAGAGTAGTAGAGACTGTACCATTTTCAAAAGAGCTTCACAGAAATATAGCAGGATTGATCTGCAGATATATATGTTTTCTAGTATTTTAATGATGCATGCCTTTCAAATGCACAGGGACAAGAACTCCCTCCATTAAGGTATTGCAATCTCTTCTTATATCTCTAGTGCCATTGGAAAGTAAAATTATATTACTGCTGCTGTTTGATATCATGCTAATAAAGAAAGATTTCTTATAATAATTATTTTCTGATAACTAATTGCATATTGCTGTCTGCTAACTATCCTTCCATCTGTACATATGTATTTGGCATCACACTAAAACATAACAATCACATGTCTTTTCTGTGCTACTCTGATACAGAAAGCAGTCCTGAGCCCTATGAGTTACATTTCTAAGAGCTATTTCATAAAGAAAAAGTTCAAACTTCTTTTGGTGACACATTGCATGAGTTATATATCATGACTACAATTATTCCCTGCCAATACAATTGATAAAATTGATGAAAACACAGAAAGAAAAGAAACAGAGCAATGATTGCATAGTGTAATTTACTGTAAACAGTAAAATGAGCTTCTTATGTATAGCTTCCCCTGGGACATGAGTATAGGCAGGGAACCTCCTCTTGTTTCTAAAGAAGTAAAAAATAGAGGCATGGAGGGATACTAATCTGCAGAGCAACCATTAAGATAAAAGCAGATGGGGACCTGGCTCAGAGGGCTGATAATAGGATATGGCACCATTTCCTTCCAAGTTACCAACTGGAATAAAGTTCAGGTTGTTAGCTACTGAAAACTGTGATATTACCATACAATGTATGTTCAGTGGCCTTCAATAAAGAGAGCTGTTTGTTGCAGTCCCATTTCTTGTAGTACCAGAACCAGCTGAAGTGGCAGCTCAGGGCTACGCAGGCAGAGGCACTAAGCTTTGGGTGCAGAGAATGAAATTCCTACACAAACCAAATCCCAGTCTCACACCCACAGCAAGCTGAGGAGATGAGGCAGAACTTCCACCACACAACTGACTGCTACCCCTGCTTTCTGGCCAGACAGGTTTTTTTTCAGTTACTGCCCTTCTGTATCGTTTACTAACATGCCCTTTCTCCTTCCTTTAATTTCTCCCTACTTTTTCATAGCTTCTTCCCCATATTTTCCTCATTTACTGAGACATTGTTTAAAGGTAACGATAGAGAATATGAACCAACCTCTCTGCTTCTGCTTCTGCCATTAAAACATTTTTCTTGTGCAATGTGCTTTTTTATTTCACTTCATCTTGCCCTCTTTTCCCATTTGAACTTAGGGCTTTGAGGTTTTATCAGGACAACTGTGGTGTCTGCAGACCAGCCAGCGATGGGGCCTTGCAGGGGTAGTCACCCTACAAAGCCCCACTAGGAGCCAGTCCTTGACTTGGGGATATTGCTGTCCAAAGAGACAAGCCTAAAATATTCAGACTGGAGAGAAGTGCTTCAATCTGCATGAAAAACACCACAGGAATGAAGGGCTTAATCTGATTATTACAGTAGTTTATTTTAAGTAATACTGGCCTTGTATCTGTTGAAATTCCTTACATGATTCTTTTTCCAAGGTTAACACATTTTTTGATCCTTTTTTTTTTTTTTTTTTTTTTTTTTTTTTTTTTTTTTTTTTTTTTTTTTTTTTTTTTTTTTTTTTTTTTTTTTTTTTTTTTTTTTTTTTTTTTTTTTTTTTTCTTTTTCTCTAAGGTTTTTGGAATAAAGAAAGTATATTCACCTCACACCAGGTCAGGGTCTCAAGCCTGGCTAGTGGCAAGTACCATAATCTCACCTCAAAGACCAGCATGCCGAGTAAGTCAAAGAAGATGCTCAAAACACCTTAGGAATAAATGGTGATTGTTACCCTGCTCAACAAAGGTGATTTTTCATTTCCTAAGTCACTCAGTCTTTTGAAGTGACGCATCATAAAAGCAAGGCAAAGGTAAAGCTTTTCAGTGTCTTATTGATGAATCTACCTGCCAAGATGCAGACAAGCTGGAAAAGCTGCAAAAACTAGATTTTCATCTCCCCCCTTTTTTCCACTTTTTTATAATTTATAATAAGTTTGCATCTTTAGGGCTCAAGAAAAAATAGTTTAATGCCTCATTATCTCTTTCCCAGATCTCCCTTCTATCCAGACTTTTGAAGCATACTATGAAGTAATCCAAAAGTTCAGTAATGATTTAAAATCTCATGATAGCCACTAATAACTAAGAATATCCATTCTGCCCCTATTCGGGAATTCCATCTATGTATTTCAATAAGGACAAAGTGGGCAGAAGCTGAATAATGCACAAAGTAAACAAAGACTTGAGGCTGATTAGGGAATCAGGTATCAAATTTCATTTCCCGAGGACATTACGTTTGTAAAATTAGTATCTCACAAAGATTTTGAAATGTCTTCAAACTGTGAAACTAATAAAAGAAATTATCTTTTTTAAAATAAATTTTTGTAGATTAATACTCCTGGAAATGAATTATTCAACATTGCTTTAATGCTTGAAATGATAAAGAATATCCTTTTAGCTTTGCAGATATGGCACAGCAGAAGATCTGCTATGGAAATAAAAATTACCTGCTTTCTTACTGTTTTCAGCCTCTGTACGTTACATGCACATCTGGTAAAAATCCATTCAGATATGTGTTTTTTATATGCAAAGTTTGCTAATTTATTTTGAGGGAGATACTATATCAGTATGCAGGATATAATAGAAAATAGTAGCCCTTCTATAACATTCTGAACCTGGGAAATGTAATAGTGAACTTAAATAGAACTTTGTATCAAATTATGGTTTTTTTTCCAGACATTGATTAGAACACAAGGGGAAGGGTTTATTTTCATATGGCTTTCTTTATCGTTTTACAGAATTTTCTGCAGAAGACCTGTTTTATGAGAGCTTATTTTTAAAATTTATTGTGTATTTAATATTGATGCTAAAGAAAATTAATCTAAAAATAGTTGCTTAATTTCTAATTATCATTACTTCAGACAGTATGACGGTGCAGATTTAGTATTTGTGCACTCTGGACTAAGTATGAAGACTTGGATCTCAAAGAACGTGGAAGTAACGTGGAATTAAGGAGGCAATATACCCTAAAGTATAATGCAAGAAACAGAAAAGGAACTGAATAATGAACGCGGTTTTACTTTGCAAAGATGTGTGCAAACAGTTGCTGTTGGCTTTTTTTACAATACCTTTTGTGGGTGTGTTGGAAGTTTCGGATGTTTCTCTAAAAACCAGAGCAAACCAAAGTTTATATTGGTTGTAGTTGGGTTGTGGTCTCAGTTTCACTGTGAAAAGCAAATTATCACACATTATGCATTATTTCAGTGTAAATATGTATTGGCTCAGATGAATTTGAGTCAACCTTTTTATATGTCTAGATTGAATTTCAGGGTTACAGTGAACAAACAGACCAAGGTAGTCTGACAAACTGTTACATCTCTGAACAAGGGACCTGCTTACCATTAACTCTGAATATGCCCTTATGATATATTCAATTTATTAATCTTTCCGTACATGTGCAGCCTCTGTAGGTAGTCTATTTATCTACAGATAAATACAATGTTTTCTACTTCTTAGAAGCCTGGACTTTATTTGCATCTATATTTTGCACTCCAGTCACTGCAGACACATGGCAGTGAAAGTCATTGAATGGAGGGCAAAAAACACAAGTCTGGGCTTCTGCTCCCCACACTGCCTCTGATTCCCTTTTTGGCTCAAAATCAGACATTTTGCATCCTCAGATATTTTTTGTAACTGTTAAATGAGCACTGATGATATTTAACTACGTATTTGAGGTACCTCAAGGTCACAAGGCAGAAGCACTAAGTTTTATTTAAAGCACAGTTTATTAAATATCATGCATTTTCTTGAGCGCTAAAGAGTGCTCAATGAACTCCTGGAAGAACAGAGCTAGCAAACAAGTGAGGAGTAGGACAACATGAATACTAAGTAGATATGATGAATTAGGGTGAAATTTGAATTAAAACTGACATAGAGAGAAAGAAGGAAAACTATAGAAGAGACGGGTGAAAGTAAAAAGGGGGAAAAAATGGTGACTGGAGGTAGGAAATAAGCCTGGGGAGATGGGAACAGGAAATGAAAAACGTATCTAATTCTTGCATGGTGTAATCCTGTGCAGGATAGTGTTACCCATACATGAAGTTATTATTGTAGATTCACTGTTGGAAATAAGGTGGTTCCCTACGGTAGGCACCTACCTAATGAAAACCACAAGTGCCTCATCATCTTGCTGATGCTTTGCCATTAACTTTGGTAGGTGAGATGCAGGTGGGACACATTTGGTCAGACACTGATGGAGCTGAAGCTCCACTTAGAACAACAACGTGCAACCAAAATAAAAATGTTCACATTGGCACGGCCTATTTCTGTAAATCACTAAAGGTTTAAATTATGACTTTTTTTAAGAATAGACTAATAAATACAGATTTCACAGTACATTTTTTGATAGCTTTAAACTTGCCTACTAGTTCATGCTATTGGTACAATTAGGCTCAGGTCCTTGCTTAATTCTATAAGTAGAATACCATCTTTGTGGGTAAGGTCAATAATAATTTCTTAGAATATAAAAATAAATGTTTTCATAGACTGACCCCAGAATTTTTTCCAGAGTGAAATAATAATGTTATGCCATGCTACAGCCTAAACCACTTCATTATTTCCTAATCTATCAAATTATAAGATTTATAGAGCTATCATTCAAATGGAGAATAATACATCAATATGTGAACTGGCTATCAAGCACAGAATAAACCATATTTTGTCTTCTAGTAAACACTTAGACCTCAAACCATCCGATTATCACCTGCTGGGAAAAAAGTGAGGTTCCTGACAAAGGAGTAAAAGCATCTGTCAGAGGATGGAGTGTTTCAATTTTTAATTTAAAGACCAACTACCATTCTTACTAAAAATGCCTTGAAACAATCAGGTGATCTTCAATGCTCCAGATGGGTTAAAATTTCCCACTGAAAGCTTTTACCAGTCTGCAGGAATCTGTCATGACTCTGCTCAATATGAATAATGTGGACAAAAAATGTGTGGTTTATTGGTTCACATATAGAGTGTAGAAATAAGAGAACAGAGAGGAATGTATGCATTAGTGTTTTCATCAGACTTTCCATGTTCCATACAGAAAGTTTATGGTCTTAAATTGGGAATGAAGCCCTAGTGAAGTAAAATAGTGTCTAGGATTCATTTCCTAGGAACCTGAAGATTTACTTACTTCTTACCATTGCCTATGTAGGAGCCAGCTCTACATCTTTATCAATTTAATGAACACATTAAGAATAAGTTAATACTAAGTATTTCCAAAGATCTCAGATGAGAAAAAATGTCATTGTTTATGAGGCTTTAGTTGCACACAAATCAAGATCTGGATTAGTATAAGTGACAGTGGCAGAAACAAGGCCTCAGTCTTGTTTTTATTCTTAGTCTCCCTTTCCTTCCAATCTTTTTCTGTCGTGAAGGCAACCCTCTATGTCTGTGAACACCTGAGAATCACTTTTTTTTGTTTTATCCTACCCACCTAGTCATGAGGCTTTCTCGGTGTCTCAGACAAGTTTGAAGTCAGCACTTGTCTCTGCATTACTTTTATTGACAAGTCATTAGAATGTCCAACCACTGATTTAGAAAGTGAACATTTAGCATCCCAAGCCCAGTTGTGTTGGTAAGACTTGTAAGGCAATTTAAGGAGCACTGTGTTTTCTCTTACAGCTTTAGGGGAAAGCTGGTACATTGCATGCTGAAGCAGTCCATGTTGCCAAGTAGACATTGGAGGACTGCATATCAGCAGTAGAGACTGAACATTACTGCGTTGAGGATGAAGGTAATGAGCCCAGTGCAAATGCAGAGTTTTGCTGGGTAAAAAGTATGATTTCTGCCTTAATGAGAACACATCTTCATGATTGTCAAGAGAAGATATAAAGCCTTGATCCCAAACTGACAAATCCAGGCAGTTTTCCCTTGTAAATCAGCTTCTTAGAAGGGTGAAATACCTGGAAAGGTGGGAGGGATGGTTCAAGAGTGACCTCCCATGCACTTCTCTTCACTGAAAGGCATCACACTTCATTTCAGCAGTGGGCAGGCGTTTCCTCCACGTGAACTTTTGAATATCTTGTTTCCTCTTAACGTTAAAGGACTGGTGTGGGTGTTTATCAAAGCATGGGGAAAGAAGTCTGGTTAAGAGACAGGTACCACTATGGCTTAGTAGGATTTGAGATTTGAACTCAACTAGGTTAATTTGGAAACACAAGCCAGAGAGAATGGCAGATTGAAAACAGGTTTGCATCTATGGCTGCTAGAAAACCAGCCCCCCAAAAGTCTTCCATTTCCTAGCTCTGCCTTTCTGTGGCCCTTACTAAGACCTGTTTGCAGCCCCCCGGGTAAAATCCTGATAGACTTTCATGGTGTATGTCAAGATTGACACCAGAGATGGGAGATGGAGAGAGACAGGAAAGCCTATAGTCACTGCCTGGGGCCCCTGTCACTGCATAAGAAATCTCCATATAAATTATGGACATAACCTTGTGAAACTTTTGCTTTTGCTGTCCCAAAGGGTTTGGTATATTTTTTTAAATAAATAGGAATTAAGTATACACAGTTTTTAATATCCCAGGAATTCAGTGCTTATGCTGTAATGACATGAAAGTAGGAATTTTGTCAATTTTTATGTGCTACAATTCCACCTGCACACAGAACAAAAGCAAGTGCAGTTCCTCTAACATCTGCTCAGGACAGGGTGATGATGTTATGAATCATGATGGGTACTCAGTCCCTGTCTGCTAACTCACACTGAAATCTACTTCATCCACAGTCTGAAGGGGTGTCTGTATAATGGATTGTGTAATTTCTACTGTTTCTTGCTTTTGTGTGAGCTAGTATGCCTTTGGAAATCACCTTTGTTACACAATATACCAATCATAATGTTGACTCTATTGTATCCTCAGCAAATATGAAAACAGAAGATAAAGTTTCCTCCCTTTGAAGTTGTGCAGTCAGCACTATAGCTCTTAGGAGCAAGGTTTCCTGTGTTTTGTAAGGTGTCTTCTATAAAGATATTAAAGGTTGTAGCTGTAGATTGCAGATACTGCCATAGAAGAAATAACTATATATAATTATTAATGGGAACTGTACTCATTTTCAGTTCTTACTTGAGTACTGTATATATACTATATATATACTATATATACTATAGTATATATAGTATACTTCCTTGACTGAAAATGAGCACTTTACATTGTAAACTGAATTAATATTAAATAGTAAGTATTTTTTAATAGCTATAAATTTATAGATAATATTTTTGTCACCAGACAAAGCAAATACACAGAATCATAGAATCATAGAATGGTTTGGGTTGGAAAGGACCTTAACATCTTCTAGTTCCAACCCCCCTGCCATGGGCAGGGACATCTCACACTAAACCATGTCACCAAAGGCTCTGTCCAACCTGGCCTTGAACACTGCCAGGGATGGAGCACTCACAACCTCCCTGGCCAACCCATTCCAGTGCCTCACCACCCTAACAGGAAAGAATTTCTTCCTCATATCCAATCTAAGCTTCCCCTGTTTAAGTTTGAACCTGTTACCCCTTGTCCTGTCACTACAGTCCCTAATGAAGAGCCCCTCTCCAGCATCCCTATAGCCCCCTTCAGATACTGGAAGGCTGCTATGAGGTCTCCATGCAGCCTTCTCTTCTCCAGGCTGAACAGCCCCAGCTTTCCCAGCCTGTCTTTGTATGGGAGATGCTCCAGTCCCCTGATCATCTTCGTGGCCCTCCTCTGGACTTGTTCCAACAGCTCCATGTCCTTTTTATGTTGAGGACACCAGAACTGCACACAATGTTCCAGGTGAGGTCTCACGAGAGCAGAGTAGAGGGGCAGGGTCACCTCCTTCAACCTGCTGGTCACACTCCTTTTGATGCAGCCCNTTCCAGGTGACACGAGAGCAGAGTAGAGGGGCAGGGTCACCTCCTTCAACCTGCTGGTCACACTCCTTTTGATGCAGCCCAGGGTATGGTTGGCTTTCTGGGCTGCAAGCACACACTGTTGGCTCATGTTCATGTTCTCATTGGCCACCACCCCCAAGTCCTTCTCCTTAGGGCTGCTCTCAATCTCCTCTTTGCCCAACCTGTAGCTGTGCCTGGGATTGCTCTGACCCAGGTGTAGGACCTTGCACTTGTCATGGTTAAACTTCATGAGGTTGGCATCAGCCCACCTCACAAGCGTGTCAAGGTCCTTCTGGATGGCATTCCTTCCCTCCAGCATATCAACCAGGGCAACATGCTTCATCCTTTTTACTTTTCTGCGACTTGTTATGGAAATTACCAAGTGTGAGAGACTTATTCAGTCAAGCTCTGTACTTATCTAAAACCAAAACAAGCCGCATGGGGTTAGTGAAGGTTCTTCCTGTTTCTCTATCTGTTCTCTTCACCTTCAGTGGTATAACAGGGGGTGTCTTTAGGAATGCGCTTTGTATCCGTGACTTTTGTCCAATAGGTAAGTCAGTGGAACTACTGGAAAAGCATTAAATTCTGCTGCAGAAATTGTCATTAACAAGGTGGTTTATTTTTGTTTGGCAGTTGAAATTTTAATGTAATGTTCTGCTGAAATTCTGATATGCAGTCAAGTTTTAACAAGCTACAGCTAGAAGGAGATTGCATTATTTTTTATGTATTTATTATTAAAATTCTTGATAAATGTTGCAGAGATTCTACCTGTGAGCTGTTTTTCACTCTCCAGCTGATATTAAATACATGCCAACAGAGCTGCATTTTTGATGGTGATTTGTCACATGGCATTATTTCTGCTTCCAGAGTGGATGAATGCCACCTTCATCAGGTTTCTTGTCTGAAGCCTCACAAGAAATACATTTCAAAATTAAAGCCTTGGTATGTATGTGCATAAAATTTTCCATAAAGGTGTAGTAATACTATTTTCCTGCATGAATGTTTATGACAAAGGGATGTGAAGACTTTCAGCATGGGTGAAATAGATACATATTTTAATAACAAGCAATATTTAATTGAAAAAGTTTATGTCATCTACCCAACTGTGTTTTGTTTCAGTCAGCATTTATCCAGGAAAATCTACTCAGAAGCCTTAGAAAAGCCCACAGACAAGGTTCCTGTAACCCTGAGTAGCCTTTAGAAATGCCACCCAGCCTGGGAGGATGGGAATGCTGAGGGTGTGCGATGCTGCTCCTCAGAGTGTATCAAGGTGCAATTTTAGATCTAAAGGGAAAAAAGCTGAATTTTCCTAGCTTTTGTCTGGCATGCTTTCCAAAGTCTTAAACTAACAGCATACCAGCTCACTTGCAAGCCTGATAATAGTTGTTCTTTAGGGGTTAAATGAACCCCAGGGTATTTCTTGCATGCAATGCTATCTGCTTTCTTTAAAGGATCAAGTAGTCCTTCAACAAGTCAGTATGGTGGCTATGCAGCCTCTATGTATGCAAACCTATCCTCAGGCGCTCCACACAACTGCTGTTACAGGAGATGCTCTCCCATCAGTGTCTTTGTGCACCCAGTTGTCCAAAATGGGTGCAAAAATGTGGGTCAGAGATTTCATGTCTGTATATGGCCCTGTCTTCTCTGCTGGTTCCTGTGAGCATCATGCTTGAATTTTCTAGTGATCCTAGCCCACTGGGCTTAACCCTCAGCAAGGACTTGCATGTGTGGATTAAGTTGTCTGGAGGTAAAAGTTAGAGAAAGGGACTGTAAGAAAAGAAATCTCCCCAGTGGTTCTTCCCTAATCACATAAGTAGACATGCCAAGTTTAACCATCCTGGGACCCCAGAGGGAATACACCCAGAGGATGCTCTCCAGGACCTGTCACCCTTTGGCTCTACAGCTTCAATGAAAGATCAGCTTATACCGGGATGGCTGTTCTCAGGATGGACTTCTGGGAGTGAAGACCAGAGTCACAGAGGTACCTGCCCATGAGTCATTTCTCCTGCCTGTCATGACAGGTGCACCCAGGGTAGTTCTGTGTTATCCTAGGGGGATGAGTGCCTGGCCAGGGGAGCTGGACTGACAGAACGCTGGAAAAGCCCGCAGCATCCATGCACATGAGGACCTGTTCTACTCTCTGATGCTTTCCAGTAAACTGTATAAATATGTGAACATGATTAAACCTTCATCTATAGGTCTTGTGTATGTGGCAGACCTGAAAAAGGTTTGGTGTCAGGTTTGAGTTTGATTTGAGGGAGGAGTGGGATCTGAAAACTATAGATACCATTTTAAAGCCTTTTTCCAGTAATGATGATAATGAATGACGTCAGCCATTCCTTAAGACTGATGATTAATCCTAATGAATAAGTTGCATACATATGTTTCACAGTTGTCATTAAGCTTCCATTTGAACTGCTCTTCCCCTTTCCCCACTCCCACCCATGCCTGCAATCTGCAAACTCTTATTCCCTGTAGGTATTTTGATAGAGAAACAGACAGGTAACGATCCCCATGTCAGACTGTGAGCCATGCAACTGTCAGTTCACATTGTGTCTGACAGTCATTGACAGCTTGCTTCTTCAATTTTACTAAGATTAATATTCTTCACATGTTTTATTTATATTTACTGATCTTACTGCAGTGAATTTTTAAAGAGGCATTTTCATGTTGAAATTCCCTGTTAAAAGTCAAATCTGCATTTTCTTCAAAATTTAGATTTACATTTCATCAGTATATGCTTGTGTAGTATTTGCATGTTGCCAATGGACTGATCACATCCACAATGCTTTATTCATGCAGTGGTCAACAAGGTTGATTCTGATAAACCCCCAGGATCATCACCCTGGGAACCTTCTCATCCTTGGAAACAACTGCACATGGTTAACTTGACACAAGGCAGTAATTTCACAGAAGAAGACTATTCAGATGCATAAAATTATTCATGTGTGCAAGCATTTGAAAGACTTAATTTCTGTAAAAGTAACGTCACCAGAGTAATACTGTTGAGCTCAGAAGTATTCACATGGGTAAATGATTGCAAGATTAGACTTTGAACTCTCTGGTGAAACTCTTCTACTGTTCTATCCTTTTGGGCTGGCTCACCATCTCTCTGGATGCTTGAATTGAAATAGCAACACATGGGGTGTTGCAATTGTAAATACAATGGGGGAAATTATACTTAAGCCAAGAGAATTTTAAACATGAAAGATAGAAATAGTTGGAAATTTGGAAAGAAGATCTAATTTTATGACCATTTTTATATAAATAGCAATAAGCTATTTAACTAATTTATATTAAAATAATGTTTGGAAAATGTAAAGTTATACATAGATGTATATAAATATATATATAAAGACAAAAGCTGAATCTTAATGTTTATGCTCTGTCTGCTTTAGAAGGCGTTAGCCAAATCCCCCACTGGAGTGGGGAATTTTCAGTAGGTGTCCTATCTGAATGCAGGCCAACTTATTGGACCCAATTAGGGAAATCCAGATCTTCATGTTGAACATCTTTGCATGTTTATGAATTGAAAATTCTCCACTTCAGGGCTCCTTTTAACCTCTCTGATCTTTCAAATTGCATGTCTTTTAACTTCTCAAATACATTATCCAATTCCGACCTCATCTAGCCTTGAGATGACAGTGGTGTTTTATCTGTTTTTTCTTTTCTTTCTCTCCAGATCTGCACCATCACGTTTTCCCTATTGCCATGGCAATACAGCTCAGTACGCAGAGAAGTGCAACAAGCCAACTGCATGTAAAAAGTTTGCACAAAGGCAGAATTGCTAACTAAACAAGGGGCACTGCTGATACATGGCTCCTGCAGGGCTGTGGTGGGGGAGGGTGTCCTTTTTCATCCCCTCTCCTCACCAAGTGATTACAGGTGAAAACACAAATGGAGACATGAAAGCCAGCACGTTAAGATTTCTAAAAGAGTTTATAGGAGGGAAAATCAGCATCAAGTAAGACTACAGTAGCATGAAAGTGCGCTGTTTCGTTCAAATTATAAGGAGCTCTGGCAGCATCTGATGAAAACATGGGTGATTTATCACTTTTAGGTGATTAAACATTTCTAGTGAATTTTGACAATAACCCTGCCCTGCACCTTGAGGAGAGGTGTCTTGTTAATGAAGAAATGATGGCACAAACAATGAAGAGCACATTAAAAACAGTGAATCAGTAAAAGGCCCCTCCATTTAGCCTAATAATACTCTTCATATTCTTAGGTGCTAACTGAATAACAATTTGCCCTTCAGTGACACTTCAAGACAGCTTCTTTTTTTTTTTTTTAAATAATAGTTAAAAAGGAGTTAAAACAGAGATCCCTTTGAATTTTCCTAAAGTCAGACGAAACAACAGATGAACAAGCTGTAGCTTTTTACCTTTCTGGCTTGGTGTCATTTACATGTAATTCGTTAATTATTTTTCAGGGAGAAAAGGTTTGTCTTATTTTCAGTGAAAGGAATGCTGGTTGTTCTCCTAGGGATATTATAATAATGTCAAGGAAAGCCATAAATATTTTATAAAGACTGATAATAGAGTTTTCTGTGCTAAGGAAAAGTCAATGACTTTTGAAAAGGGATACATAATGATTTTCTGACTAACTGCAAAAATGAGATGGCAGTAATTTTAATGTTAGTTAATAAATATTGACATTAGTATTTCAATGAGTATAATCAGGCTTTGGTTGGATATTGGAAAGTCATGGTTTGTTCAGCAGTATTATTATAAAAGCTCAACTATTTCCACTGACGCTATTAAACAATCTTTGAAGGAAGCCTCAGTAACCTCTCAGAATAAATCCACTAAGGCTATGCAAGAATTAACAGGTGCTCTCTGCATCATATTGTGAGCTCATCTATTTTGCTGTCCTGCTGAAAAACAACATTGCGTAATAGGCTACGTGTTTACGGCATCCTCGTACAAGAATAAGCCTTTATGCAAAATAAGTTGGTTAAAACGACAGCATCAGGCTTATAGGTAATCTGATGTCTTCAGCATATTCCACCTTGCTGTATCTCAGTTATTCAGAAACTTACTGGTTAAGGAAAAAAACAAGAGCTAGAAAATACCCAGGGGTGAACCGGAGTTTGAAATGTCAGCTGATATTCATAGTGTTAGCCTGTTACTGCAGAGACAGTCAGAAAGTCATTATTCCATGATGACTTCTGAGTTTTCAGACACTTTTAGTCCCAAAGTTACCACCCCTCCACCAAAGCCAAAATCCAGAATTGGTTTCAGAAGTGCTACATTTCTGGTGAAGGATGCCCCGGGGGTACTGGGTATTTGATGAATTAAAAATGACATCATTCTTGTTGGCTTTAGGGTTGATAATTACTGTCTACTGAGAACACACAGCAGTGAACAGTGGGAGAGGAAATGGAGTGAGCTGAAACCTAGCTCTTTGGTTGGAAGCTCATTAATACACACGTCTGCAACAAACAGACCAGATTTTAAATCTGACTTTTTTTTTAATACAGAACATTTTCAACAGAAGTTTCCTGAGCAGTGACACGGTTTCCTCACAGAACAGCCACAGTTCCCACGCAGTGTAAGTTTTAGGGGGCAGCACATCCCACTCTGGCTTCTGCTCTTCAAAAGCCTCAGCTACACTGACACAGATGCCCAGTGAGCTGGACTGGGGAACAGATCTGGCCGAAAAATCACCTTAGTTTTGACTAAACTTTAGCTGGATTAATTCACCCAATCCAGGTGAAACTGTATGAAATAAACTGTGAGAGTGGAAGAAACTGAAGCTGGCTGCTCACCGATTAGGAGCGATGACCCTGTCTCAGGGAGTGCTACCACACCATCCTCACCTTGGACTTGGTGACGTATTGCCAGACCCTGCCCTTTTGCTGGCCCTGGTGCTCCCTGACCTCTCTGTGACTCATTTTAAAGTCTCAAACCAGCTGAAAAGTAGCCCAGGAAAAAAACAGAAGAAAGGGGAAAAAAGGCTATTTGTTTAACGTGGCTCAAGGAGGGGTCAGATAAGCAGTGATGCTAATGCACTTCTGTGCATCAGCAACATGTGGCATGGCCCAGGAAAGAGGGAGGACCCTCGCTAGCTCCATCATTCTAAATTGACTTGAAACTGCTCCCTGGATGTTTTGCCAGGGGCTGCATAAAAGCGAGAGGAGCAGTTTCTGCACTGCAATGTTTAGTCCTGGCTAATTTTAAAATGTAATGTATAAATGGCTTCCTTTAAAAAATGGGATTTGTGAGCCTTTCCTTAATACGCATGCACAAACAGAGTATAAATTCATCTGGGAAATGTGTTGATTTATAACGTGGGGGGAGCAGAGGGGAGAGGAAAACTAAACAATCTTTCAGTCTCGATAATATCAAGAATGCCAAGCCTGGTTTTCCTCTGTTTGGGGATGAGGGAGTTGGAGGCTTTTGGAGGAGGAACTGGGATTTTATTATGAGCTTTTTCACAGTTTAGATTAACTGAGAGGGATACTAGAACTTTAAGAAAGGGTTTTTTTCTTCCTATATGATTTTGCATGCTGAAGTTTAACAGCTGTTGCAAGCAAGAAGAAAACATATTTTTCCCACTACATCTTTTGATTCCACCAGATGAACTGAGTTTCTTTGGCATTATTTCTTCTTCAGAAAATTCAAGAGACTAGGCAGTTAAATTTAACCCAGATATGATTCTGCTGATTTAAAACTACATTAAAACAAAGGCCAAACCTTTTAATTGCTCATGACCCCATTATGTTCTGTCCCCTTCCCCCTCACCCTCCATTAACTAGTTGTCCCATTGTTTCACTGGGGATTGAAGTTAGATTTACTGGCTGGCAATTACAAGGATTGCTCTTTTGCCCCTTTGCCCCTCTCCCTGTTTTAAAAAATAACAAGAGAGAGGATGGGGGAGAGGGAAGCCTCAGACTGGTTTGGCTTGTCTGTCTGTTTGTTTGTTTGTTTCCCAGTCTCTGTGGGTTGCTGGTGTTTGTTAGGAAAAGTGAGAATATAAGCTGATCAATTCCCTTCACCTCCTCAAGACTGCATTTTCCTCGGGCAACGCAAACACCCAATTGCCCTGTGAACTGTCCCATCTGATTTTATTAGGTTTATTTACCCCTGTGCCGTTGTTTATCATCACTTTCATACATATTTGCACTTACATTATATTTCTGCTGTCAGCTGCAGCAACAAATAGGCTTTTATTAGTCTGTGAGCCTCATTAGGGGAGCAGGAGTGGGCAGCACCGAGCATACAGTCTCCCCTCCTTGCATTACCAAACCCCCGGTGCCACAGTGGGATTCACTCCCTAAAGAGATAAAGTTCTCACCGGTTTCTCCTCCCCCTTCAGACTTTCCACTGGGGTGAGCACAGGCATTTGCTTTAGTTTATGACCGTTAGCAGAGACTGTGGGGGACGTGCTGGGTCAGCACATCCTGTAACTCCTCTGGATGGCAGAAACAATGTTGGGGCATGCTGCCATCCCCAGGAGGACACCTCAGCCAAACAGGTCTGATGGTTGCTTTTGGTTGTGGGAAATTCCACTACCAACAGATTTCCCAGCTCAGAGGTCCCCTTTGGAGTTTATATCATCATAAGACAGCGCTGACTGGAATTGAATCTGGTTCCGTATTTATATCCAAACAGCACACAAACCTGACGTAAAACTGCAGACAAACATAAATAACACATGCTTGCACATCCTCTGCTGTGTTGTGATCCCAATGATGCTGAAACTGGTGTCTGAGCACTTCAGACCCTGGTTTTAAAGAATTTGAAATGCATCTATTAAATTGCTGCTTTTGCTGAACCTGTCAAGAAGGGTTTCTGCCCCAAATGGAAACTGTCCAAATAATTATGCATGGCCATTTTAAAGTTATGCAAGGTCAGAAAATACAAACAAAACATAACAAAACAAAAGCTGGGAGATTGAATGTCCGCAGGACAGAACTGTGAGCTAGGGGAGACCTTTCCCTTCAATGCCCACTTAGCCATGTGAAATCAGGGCAGCGGGGAGTTGCATCGGGCTGAGGTGTGGGGCATCCTGCCCCTGAGCCACAGAAGTTTAGATTACAGTTTTATAAGTGTTTTCAGTCCTGACTTCATTTTAGGCTAATACCTGGGGTTAAATACCCCCAAGTTTCACTAAACTGGGTGGATATGTGAGACAGGTTTTTTTATCCTCCTACAGCAAATGCAACCTCTGGGGAAAAGGGGAGACAGGCTGGGATTCAGTGCTCACATTAGTCCATGCTGCTGCCTGCACTAGTAGACAGTTGTCCCAGTACCAAAGGCTCATCCCTTTTTCCCCTCAGACACTAGCCATAATAAATGTGTTGAGGACAATATGAAATACTAAGCATCCTTTGATTTATATGTGCTATTTTGGAGTTATGTGCACTGATGAATTCTGGGGTTGGCTGGGAGAGGGTTGTGATTCCTAGCTTGGCTGGATCTGCTTTCTGGGATACTTCAAATGAATGAGTCTCCTGAGCTGCCAGCAGCTCCTCCTTTCTTGGAGTCCCTCTTTCCCCACCCCAGCCCCAAACTGGCCCTCTGACATATACTGGAGTTCCTGACTTTCAGTGATCTTCCCCTTCATTAGCCGAGTCCTGAGTTTAGTTAATCTATGCTCACTGGATTAGTAAAAACTTTTTGCCTTGTGAGCTGCACTTTTAGTGATGTGTATTTTTGAATTTCCAACAAGCAAGTTGGGAAGGAAATAACAAGGTTTACCGGCTATGACTGCGAAACTTCATCAACCATGAATGACTTAAAGTTTTATCGATAAAGCTTGATAAATGCAAGGTCTAATTTTTCATCTAATTATTTCATTTAAGCGAATTCTGGAAGGGTTACACAGAAAGTTGAAAAAAACCCTCTCTCTACCTAAAAACATATCTCCAGAGAAAACCATCTTAAAATGCAGGAAAAAGTCAAATCATTGAGGATCTGTGGGTTTAACTTCCATTGAGGATAACAACCATTTTACAAGTTGAAGGCATTCTGAAGCCAGCATAAACCAAACCCACCAGGATGTTGAAAATCAAAGCTCCAAGCCAGAGTACAAATTGTCCCCCTGTGTACATACTAAACCACAAACAATACCTTGCATTGGGAAAACATCAGTCCCTCTCTGCCCAGGGAAGCCTGGAAGATGTAGTGGCAGCAAGACATGAAAAGTGTAAAGTCTGAGCCATATCTCTGCCACTACCTCTGTGCCTCTCATACAAGGCAGGTCTCTGGCCAGGATTTATAATACTCTGTGTTCTCCTGGTGTAATTTAATGAATAACTTTTCAGGAAGGCTGTGAGTAACCTCCTCTCTCTCCTTTCACTGTTTTACTCATTCATCCTAGGCCTTGTAGTGGACCTTGGGAACTGAATCCCAGAAAAAAACACTATTTATTCTTATATTCCCTATTTATTTGTAAATTTTATATTTTCTGGGTGGGTTGGTTTTGGTTGGTTGTTTGGTTTTTTTCCCCCAGGGGATCAGGTCCACCATCCAGCCTACTGCACATCCAGGACAATACTACAGGAGGGACACGGGAAGAACAAGTTGCTGGCAAGGGCCAGAAATGACATAGAGCTGCTGAAGCATCCCCTGGCCCATCAAGTGTCAGATCACAGCTTTAGTCCATTTGATGCCCCATTGCCTGCTATGGTTATGATATATATACACACATACATATATTTATCAGTGTGTCTGCAACCACCAATTCTCTGCCAAACTGTCCCTAATTACCAAAGCAATGTAAATGCTGGATATCTGTGGAACAGTGCTGCCTGAATGCCATTTCAACTTGCTTTGCACAGCTGTGAATACAAGGTAGAAGGCAGTGGAAAATTAGAAACAGAATATCTAAAGATGTTATAAACAATGTCTGTGAGGTTAATTTAAATTTAGCTTATGTTTCTCTAGAGCCATTACTGAAAGATTGCTTTGCTTTCTTAGAAACTGGGGGGGGGGAGAGGGGCGTTAGGAGCGGGGGGATCCAAGTAAATTGACACTGTTATCAAACAACAAAAGAAATCCCTGTAGGCCCTTTAGAAGCTGTTGGAACCAGGTTTCCCAAATAATGTTAGTTGTATTCTTCCCTGCTACTGTGTTAAAGCATGCATGCATAGATGTAAGCAGTAATAGAAGACACAAAGTCACGTATACCGCATATTCTTCTTGCTCTTCTTCCTCTTCCTCTGATTTTAGTCCTTTCAAAGGAATAATGGCAGACAACAGACTTCACTCTTTGGCTTATCAGTAGTTTAAGGCTCTCAAGCACTGCAAGGATTAAGTCTTATATCTTGAGGAACACCTTTCTGTTTCATGTTTTTGGGAAAGTTAGCAGTTACCAGAGATGTATGGGTGATGCACGTAGCTGTGATAGGTATTCACAACTGAAAATATGAGTCTTCCTTTTCCTTTTTCCCACCTTTTAGTCTTCATGCATGCCCTCAGGGCTGGTCAGTGTCTGCTTCTCCCCTCATCAATAGTAGGCATGGTAAGTATTTATAACAGACAAATAAGTATTTATAAGTATTTATTCACAGCAAGTTAATTTCTCTAACCCCTTGTATAATCTCTCTGTACATTGGTTACCCCTGTATCATCCTCCCCATGCTCTGCTCCTCGGACACAGAACTGCCTATCGCTGCATGACATAATGGCCAAATGCTCCTTATTATACCATAGTTTAAAATGCATTTTCCAATTACACAAGTATATAGCATTTTCTAAACAAATAGGCTAATTTTGTATACGTAGGCAGCTTTTTAATAGGATGCTGCAACTGAAAATTACCATACAATTCCTAAGGCCCAACATCACAAACATGTTATTAATTTCCTAGTGAAAACATGTGAACTGCTCTATGCTTCACTGTAGAAACCCCTTTTTTTTTCTTTTTTCTTTTCTCTTTTTTACTTTTTACTTTTTACAAAGTGCAGGTAGCAGATTGTTTCGTCCTATTGGAAACAATTAAATCAAACTCCGTTGGGTTTTCTACAGTTGTATTTAATAGAGAAGGGCAGACTCCTTCTTGCTGGTTAAATTGGTTGCTGCGATGCACAGCCATTTTTATTTTTGTGTGAAAGTGAGGTTTTGAAGCCTCAAAAATAAATGCTGGACTTTGCAGAGGACAAAAATACTTGGCTAGAAGTCAGCATCAATGAAGTGCCCTGTATTTACTTTGTGGTATTTATCTAAATTTCAATTTTGATTTAGGAATTTACCTTGATAGATTAATCTATGTTTAGTGAGAGCAGCAACTCACAGCTACCTGTTTCAACAGTGAATTTGCATTAAATAAGATGGGTAAGAGGAAAGCTGAATACCCCATTTGCACATTAAAAGCTGATCATTAATCCTATATTTTAACTCTACAACTGTCAGGAGCTATTATTTCCCAAAGAGCCTGACAGTTCAAGGGATAAACTGGAGTGGGTCCCATTATAAAGGTCTATGAATAGACGTCAGAATAGTTTGCGCATCAAACCCCAAAGGCTATTAAATGTGATGCTTTAAGAATCAATTTGTAGCTAAATTAAACTGAAGGGATGTGAATCCTAGGACAGATTTTAATAAAGCAGAAAATGTAACATAGAGAAGCATTTTAAATACAATTAGGCAGATGTAAAGATTTTAAAAAATATGCATTATTAAGCCTTAAAAACCAACCAACCAAACAAACAAACACATACTGATTTTCAGCCTAGTGCTTGGAAAACTGTGCCACAGTTCGCCACAGTGAAGAGATCAAACAAGGAAAGGTGCTCAAATGCTGCTTACAAAATTATGTTTTCAAGTGACTTTAGAACAGATCAATAGAGAGCTGATAGCTTACGAGCCTCTGAGACAAGTCAACAAACGCAATGCAAGGAAAGAGGACCAAAGAGCTGTCTTTGTACAAAAAAAAAATTAGTTTCTAACAGGGCATCCTGCCGAGTTTTATCCGAGTTCATTAGGCTTGAAGACTGAGATCTGCTAATTCCACCTGAAAAGTTCCAGACATTTGCAAAACCAAATCAAATGTGATGCTGCACTTAAGCTTGTTAAGAAGTCGAAGTTAACACTAAAACCTGCTTAAATGGGCTATCATGAAACAAGGCTGTACAAGCAGCACCATCCTCACACTTTCAGTAAGCCAAAAGAAATCATGGAAACTCTGTGCAGTTCTTGTGAGGCTTTTTAGCATCACACTAGACTGGCCCTCCAAAAAATAAATGTTGGGAAAAGAACATGATTCTCCAATATGTTACTTCTGTTTTCCCCTAAGGGGTCTCAAATGAAGCCAAGGAATCAGGCCCAACATATAGAATTACAAGGGCAGGAGTGCAGAAAGACTGACAACCTCACTGTACTGGGAACAATTTTGTTCTCTCTCATTTATTTTCACAATTTCTTTCTCTTTAGTCATTTATATCCCCAAGTCCTTGAAACAGGACGTGCCTTAAAAATGATACATCTTCCTCTGTGCTTGTAAAGTTAATAGTTGTTTATTATTCAAAGTAGGCTACTGAAAAAAGATCTCTCAAAAATGAAATCACGGTTCATTTTCATAGCTGAAAATGGAGCTCCTTGCTTTACTGCAGCTGGAAGAAGTGAAGACAAAGAGAAGTTTATCATAGACAATTCCCCCTGGTTGTTTTGTTTAGAGCTGGCTGAGACATGAATGGAAATTCCAGAAAGACCCTCACTTTGCACTCCACTGGTTATCATAGATTTTAATATGCTAGGGGGATAGCTGAAAGCTCTGTGCTGTGGATTGACCATAATGCCTAGTAAATCACTGTCTCTGACAACTTTGGTTTAGCTATTCCTACCTTTTTTATATTGTCAAATGAAATCAACACTTCACAGTCCACCATTATATTATTGTTTTGAGCTAGAGGCAAGCTGTCTACAGGCATGCGCATGTGTGAATGCATAATACATATTAAAGGAACCAGGTTCTTTACTATTTTCTTAGGTTGTGTAGACAAAATAATACAGAAAGTGTCAATACTGAGGATGTCTGTCCACTCAGCCCCTTACATATGTGCTTTATGGTATCATCTTTAATTGCACACCTACATGCAAATTTCATTGTAAAGCATCATTTAAGTTTCAGGAATTAGGAGCAATTCCATATTTTGCTACCTTCAAAGCAGTTTGTTATCCCATGCCTTATTTACAGTATGCTATTCAAGCACTTTTCTCAAAAAAGTAATAATTAAATTCCTTGTGAGATTTTCTGTGGTGACCAGTTCTGCACTATTTGAAAGCTGCATGAACATAAATTAATATACGTCCCTCTTAGCAGTTGCTTTTGGAACTCATCCCAACCTTACTGCTTTGAGTTCTTAGTACAGGGAAATTTTGGCTTCGGCCCTGTAATCTATCCTAGAATAATCTATTCGAGTATGGAATAGTGAGGACACTATTCTATAACTGAGGACATGGCATATGTGGTTCAGTCAGCGCTACCAGCTGTGAGAAACCTGAGCATCCTCAGTTACAGCAGAATCTTCTTAGAATTTAGCAACTCCAACTGAAGAGGTAGTGATGGAGCATGTGCAAACTGTGAATTTTCACAGGCTTATAACACAGCCAAATGTATAACGAGAATAGCAAAAGGCAACAGGGAGCCTCTTCACATTTTTCAGACTCTGGCTTCAAATTGTGGAGGTGCTAGAACAATTCTCAGAGAATATCCAGAATGTTTAATGATGGGCAAACCCACCTGGTTTATGTTAACCTCACTCTCAGAAACAGCTAAGCAGTTTTGGCTGAAATTTTCATTAGAATTTGAGCTTGAATCAGGCACTGCATGCAAACAACAGTAGAAATCTCTAAACTCTGATGAAATCTAGCTGTCTAGGAAGACAGGCTTGTAAAGGTAGAGAGTCAGGCAATTTTCCTTTTCATGCTGTGCTTATACACAAATGTAATGATCTCATTACACCTAATGCTGTGAATGTGAAATAAACATGTATGTGCCACGTGGGTGCAAATGTGCTTGTGCACACACAATGATCAAACAATTTAAACAATTTATCATGTTCAAGAATATCACCCATTGATAGTCACCGTGTGTAATTCAGGATCAGTTATGCAAGCAGTCAGGCCTGCTGCTCATGAGCCACTCAGCAACAACAGTACTATCTCTGACTGCAGTAAGAACAGGACAGTCAGGATTATAATCTCATTAAAGGAGAATAGATTCAGAAATCATGTCCTACTTTTGTTAAACGCAGCGCTGGCAGGTTATATGGATTGTTTATAATCTGAAACGCTAGGTGTGTATCTGGCTTGCAAAAATGGCTTGATTCATTTGTGAAATTCTAAATATTAACATTAACAGAGCTTTATTCTTTGGGCCCATAAATCCAGGTATATCTATAAAAAGAAAAAATAAAGGGTTTCTGTTTATCATCTGTACAGAAGTTCTTCTTGTCTTTTATCGCAGAGAGCCAAGTGTAATCACCATGAGAGGAAATGATCGAGTTCGGCAGCAGCCTCAGCAGGAAAGCTGACTGCCAGGTGCGTGGAGTGTAAGCATATCTGTGCTAGCTATGTACGCACCAAGGGTTTGATTTGCATTAGAACACTGCTGGGCTGGAGGGAAACAAATGAAAGAGAGGATAGGTAGGCACCTACCCCACCACCACGTCTCTGCCTGCTTTAAAGGTTTTGGGTTTCACGGCAGAAACACAAATACAGCGTGAAGCTAAATAATTAAAGCCTGGCATCACAGGCCAAGAGTCATTTCTTGTTATCGGGAGGGTCATTTTTTACGTGTGTGCGTAACAGACAAAGCTTATTTTGAAAGATCTTAAATGTGTTCCTAATCTTAAATGTGTTCCTAATCTCTTCTAGTATTTGCAAAACTTATATTACCCCAGGAAAAAAAAAAACAGCCACACCACTGAGCACATGGGCTTATCTGCAACCTAATACTGTTATTGTAAGGGTTTGTATAGCTCACTTCCTGCCTTTAGGCTTGCACAACAGGATATTTAAATTACAAAGACAATGAAGAAACAAGGCAAAATGCTCTTGATATTAAAAATATTCTAGCTGCTTTACTGCTCTAATTCCCCATGAAGCAGGATTAATGAGTAAACACAAGGTCGCTCCTAGAGTAGTGCTGGCTAAACAAACTATAGGCAAATTAAAGGCAGCCAGCAGGCAGGTTCGGGGTTTAGCAGCTGTCCCACTATGCTGTGAAAAACGTATAACTTACTATTATAACGGCAACCACTACCCCTTACCACTGTTAGCAGTCTGTCACTGTTTCCATTGTTAACTTGGTCTTTGGGGTTTAATATCTCATCTGTATCAAGTCGCGTCAGGTTGAAACTTGGCACACAGGTGTGTCTGGATGGTACTCATTTTTTTCTTTCTTTTTTATTACAAAATTAAATTGTATAAATTAGAGTTAAGTAATATATTTTTTTTTCCTCTACTTTCAGGCACTGTTTAGTCACTTCCCCAAAATTGAACACAAACAGAAATTTACCTTTTCACTGAAAGAGCCCCAAAGTATAATCCAATTGGTCCATTAAATCTCTTGGTTCATACGCAGTTTGTCTTGACAGGGCTATTTTTATCCTAGAGGTCTTTATCCGAGTGGGCACTTCTCGGCTTACACTTTCGTGATCTACCACCTTGGAGTACTGAGAGACACCAAATTAACCCATACTGGATTGCTCTTACACCCTGTTTGTTTCTCTTTGGCTTGTCTTTGGGGGAGACTTTCTCCTCTATTCAGCATATTTATTCTCTTTTAGCTGTGTAACCACCTCTCTCTCATTGCACAGCCAGCTCAAGGAAGGTGCAAAAAAGTTTCAGGAAAGATTGCAGAACAGATACAACCCTTGTTACATGCCGTATTAGATAAACATGCCAAAACACAATTCCAAGCACAGCAATGGAGCAATGGCAATGCAGAGCACAGCTCTCTAAAAGTACTGACAGATTTTGCAGCTACAAAAAATGAGGCTCAGAACTGGCTTGTATGGCCAGTGAGTGGAGTGTTCCCCCTAAACCCAGTATATATGGCTGTGACAGGGATGGAACCCAGCACAGCTCCTTGCACGCAGGGGGATGATGTGCTATTCCTGCATCCCATGCTGTGGCAGGGTGCAGTTGATGCCCAGGTGGAGTGGAACATGGTACATGTTGTGCCACAGGCAGGTAGGTAGATGCAACCACAGCCAGCCAGTAACCACCTGGGATCCAACTCAGCCACGTCAGCTCTGCTGGGCAGTGTGATCCTTCCTGTCTCCTCATTCATGTGGTTGGCAATGGGCTCTTTGACTGAGCCTGCCCTTGCACTGGAACCCAAGCTGCACAGGGTGAAAAGGGGACAAGTCTTACAAACCCTTGGTAAAGATTGAGTGAAATTCAGCTTAGGTTAATAGTTGGAGTTCTAAGCCCATTTTGCATTAGCAGTGACAAAGATATGTTAATATGTGGATGAATGTAACTTGTTCATGGGTTTATGAGCCCAAAATTCAGGAAGTGGAGGGCTTTACAACGGCTTTCATGGTTACATTCTTCCATTCATATCTCTGATTAAATTAAATCAGGGACCATAGGGATAGGACAAGGGGTAATGTTTTTAAACTTAAAGAGGAGAAGTTCAGGTTAGATATAAGGAAGCAGTTCTTTATTGTGAGGGTGGTGAGGCACTGGCACAGGTTGCCCAGAGAAGCTGTGTCTCTCCCATCCCTTGCAGTGTTCAGGGCCAGGTTGGACACAGGGGCTTGGAGCAACCTGCTCAAGTGGAAGGTATCCCTGCCCATGGCAAGGGGTTGGAACTAGATGACCATAAGGTCCTTTCCAGCCCAAATCGTTCTATGATTCTAAGTTTAAATGTAAAACTTACAGAATTTCCCATCAACTGTACATCTGAGGGAGCTGCTGAATGCACTTACGGGAGTCCAGATAAGCAGAAACTTTAGGTTATATAAACAAGTCACACATCCCCTTGCTTTTGATAAAGCAGGACAGTGGGATTATATGTGTGCTAAGTAAATGGCATTAGATGAAGTAATGCCTTTTTTGGACATTTTCCACTTTGCATTTGGAAGTCAGGAGGATCTGCAAAACCACATTTTTTTGCAATATGGTGGGAAATGATTAAATAAGAATATTGCTGTCAATCTCTTGCATGTAAATCTTACAGGGTCTGGAAATCACCAGTGAACTTTGGAGAGAATTTTACCCTTAACATGGACTAAGCACAATCGGTTGTCAAGGAGAAGAAAACACTTGGCTACTAACCAAGCAAATACTTCCTTTTAAAAATGTTCTAGTGAGCAAGTGAAAAATGAGGTCATTCATGCAAATATCCCATTCACCGGCACCTTTTTTTACAGCCAGATTATGGCTACTACGCCTGCCCTACAGCAGAGTGGTGCAGCCTCTGGGTAGAAAACTCTTGAAAGTAAAGATAATGGTGGTTTGTAGTCCTCAAGGAAGCACTTGTGAATGAAATGGGGAGTGTGCTGAGGTAGCGTGAATGCTCTGCCACATTGCCGCCTGCAAGAAGCAGAGGTGGGAACAGAGCAGGCTTTGCACATGCTGAGCATGGGCAGGGATGCAAAAACAGACAGCTTTATCCTGGGTCCCACAGGAGAGCTGCACCCCACCTCCTGTCTGAGATCTCACCAGCTGACCGTCTCTGGTTCTTACAGCTGAAGGCAGTGTGGGGAGCTTGGGTTCATGTTCAGCTGTTTTACACTAACTTCCAGTCACTGGCCTTGCACAGACTTGGTGCTGGGACTGTTATAATGGTGTTTGGGCTTACACAGCAAGAGAGTGCTGCCAGAGACCTTTTGGCTTCTCTTCACTATCCCTTGACCCCTTCTTCCCATTTATGCCTTACGCTGTTTCTCCTGTGCACTACAGAAGCAAGGATGCAGTTCTACATAGCAAAGCCTTCAGAAAGTTAAGCACCAAATGGTAAAGCAAACTCTCTTTAATGCTGTAAAACAAGCAAACAAACAAACGAACAAACAGGAACTTTAGCTTCAGTGATGATGTGGGCACACCAGAGTTGCCAGTACACACTCATACTCATCCTCCTTCTCTGAAGAGACAAAGCATTGGCTTGGACAGTACTGACAGCATAATTCTGTGAACACTTTTGGCAGTGATGTTACCAAACTTATTTTGCAGTGTATTATGTTTATTACACCAAGGCCCACCAAAGAAATAGGATCCTGGACTCCTTACTTGATGGAGGGATTTGGCATGAAATGTTCTAGTGTCTTAGGTAAAAATATGTGGGGTATTATATGGAAGCATACTTCATCACAATAAAAGTATGACTAGTGGTACAGCTTGTATTATGAGAACACTGTTGTACTGGTCATGTGAAGAGCAGATCTACCACATTTGATTTTATTAAGCGTAACCCTTTTATTATATAAAGCCTCTAGGAATGAAGAGCATGCTTGCACCATTGATATTAATGGGATCTTTTGCAATAAAAACAGTACTTGGGAATCTTTTGCACAGCCAAAGGAATCTAGGAGTTGCTGCTGTATGTAATAACTGCTTTACTGAATGAGTACCTCTCTGCTTTTGTCAGAGGAGCAAATGAAAATGTAAATGGAAAAAAAAAACAGATGAGGCATTGCTCCACAAGAACATTCAAAACGAAGAAATATCTCCCAAATAGCCTGTTCAACTCTTTAGGAAGCAACATGAGTGTTTTAGAATAAAAGTGCTGCTTATTCCCAAACAAGGCACCCACACAGGGAGCTGCTTTAGCCTGGTTATTCTGCAAACAATTCCGATAGCAAAAGCTATGCCAGCCGGCTTCCTCACTGAGGCGGGGGGAGGAGGTCTTCTCCTACATTAGGAGCCTTTTGTTGGCCTGATATGGCTATATTCCCTGCCACACTGGTGTTCAGCAGGGTTTCGGGGATAAAATAGAAATCCAAATAGCCCTTTCTGTCTACTTGAAAGTTTGTTCTGATTTGAACAGAATTTGTGTACTTATTGGACAATTGAATAGTGTAGTTTAACACTCAGCCTTTTCTGTGCTCATTTTAAAACACGGGGAAGGGGGAGGGAGGGGGGGAAGCAAAGGGGATTATACTGTATGAAACAGAGAAGCAAAAGTGCACCGCATATGACTAAAATATCTTCAAATCCTCGCCACAGAAGTTTCTTAAAACCTTGCCGTCTCTAAGTAAGGCCTTTGTTGACATGAGTGCCTCACTTGTTACTGAATGCTCCGGGTTTATTAGCTTTGGAGTTTAACAGGGGAAAAAGGCAAATGCCTCGCAGAGTCTGTACCAGGCTGACTTCCCTAACTCACTTCTGTCTTTCAAACCCAATGGAAGCAACAAACTAGAAGCTTTCTCCATTTTTTTTTTATTTTTTTTTTGTAAAAAGTTAGGATAATTCTATGCCTCTAATTTTATGTTAATGATCCCAGGCGTTTGTTTCAGCCTCTTTCTTTCAATGGAATGAATTCATTTGGTTGATTTGTGGATCCAAATGTGGAAAAAGGAGTCATGAATTTCGCGTGATTAATGGGGAAATTAGAAAAGTAGCCAATTTCGCATAAAAATTATACAGGGAAGAAAAATGGTCTATCAGCAATGAAAGAAATAGTGGGAAGGTTTTGGAAGAGTTCCCATTCTCAAAATAGTTTTCCACAGAATTGTACATTTTTATTATGACTTACACTGTTGGAAACTACTGCATCTTCATGTGTAATCATCGTACTTTTACTCATTTTTAATCTACGCAGTTCAGAAAGCTGGGCAGGAACACACAGTTTTAGGAGTAACAGATACACAGCAATGTATCAACTACCCACCCTGACCTGGCATTTAATGATTTAACTTTAAGAGGTGGGCAGTACTATGCTAAAAAGAGGCTAATGCCACACATTTCTGATTTGAATGAGAACCAGAAGGTGGAAAAAAAAGGGTTTGGGAGCTTCTGAGCCCTGAGTTTTTGTCTGGCTCAGTGAAAGGTTAGAAGGCACTGGCAAACATTTTCTTCAGCCTATGAATGGTTCTCTGTGGATGGACCTCAGTACAGGTTGCAGCACCTCTGCAGTAAAGTAAAAAAATCTGGGATTTAGGCTCCAAAGCATCTCCATTTCTTGTTTGCAAGTTCTTGAGTGCTTTCAGCAAAATAAATACCTGATGCTGGTCAAGTTTTTCTGGTGTTTTTTTTTTTTTTTTCCTGCTGCTCGCCACTGCAGATCCATGTCCTAGTGCTTACCACGTATTATGTTACAGCCAACAAACTAACTTCCTCTTAAACATGTTACTTCTACTCTGTTGCTCGTGATATTTGATGGCTATTTTGACCTTTCGAATTCTCTAACTAATGAAGCCTTAAAATAGTACACATCAGGTAAATTTTCTCTTTTTGAAGTTCCTTTTGCCTCACATGCCTGAGCTGAAAGACCATATAAACCAAGATTATTCAAACACTTAGACCACTGCCCAGAATGTCAAGGGAAATTTTGTTAGCAAGAACAAGTGACTGTTTTGTTCTGCTTTTACTTTTGAGATATGTTTCTCAGCAGAAGTACATCACTCTACTTGCCATGCTTTCACAGGAATCATTTAAAGCCTTCCCCTGACTAAACTCCAGAAATTAACACTTGCGAAACTATATTTTTCTGTGCTCCTTTATTTCAAGTCTTTATGAAACGTTACCAAATAACACGCTGCTTCAGAGCTAGCAGCCAGTTCCCCCAGTTTTATCAAGCTCCACATTCTCTGTATCATCAGAGGTCATTTTTAGCTATTGTACCTCTTTGTCTGGTCCAGTTAGAAAAGTGCATAAGCACTCCAGTACTATCAGTTATGCTTGGAGGAACATAAGAAGGGCGAGGGGGAGGGGAGGCGATACAAACTCAGAAATAGCCCGTTTCTTTGCTTCGAGAGAGTGCAGCCTGCTAACAGCCAGGTCAGGGCTGCCAGAAAATCAGCGTCCTGCAGTACTACAGTTGGTAGACAACATGGCCACATTTATGTGCCCTGACAAAGATCTCTTAAATAAATAACAGAATAATGTCTCAAAAGTGGCATCATTATTGAATTTGTATCTCTTGAAATTAATTCTGTGTTGTGGCCTAGTTCTTTCTTATTTCTGAACCTACGATGGGCCACATCTGTGGAAGTCTGTATCAGCTATTCTGAAACCAGCTGCTGCTGAGATTCTTTCAGTTAAACTGAAATTAAGAACAGGTTTGTGGGCTCCCTACCTGCTGTGAAGCCGTGATGTAGTTTATAAAATTACATATGGGTGAGAAAATCTGACTGCCAGGGCTGGAAAAGTTGGTAATACATACAGCCCTTAGCATGAACCTAAAATAACCACGTACACTGAGGCTGCACTTACTTTGCAATATTAACTTTTTCTGCTCTCTTCCTCAGTGTCATTGTAAAAGCTATGTTGAATAACTTGATTTAAAATAAAAAAAAAAAAAAAAAAAGGTTTGGGAAGATCAAAGCACAGAAATCAAAATCAGGCCATATCCTAGCAACTGTATCGATGGTAGGGGCAAATATGAAAGACATTAAAAGTGTTGATTCTTCACGAACGGACTCCGGATTATTTCTGCCATAAGGAAAAGCTCATTACATGCCATGAATGAGATGATGGAGACAAACACTGATCATCTTTTATCATTAAAGCAATTCCATTAATAGCAAGGGGACAACGTGTATAAGTAGAAGGTAAAGACGATGTGACCACATCCTCTTTAAAAGTGACACCCCATGCAATTTGTCATTGGATATGCCCAGGTCATTTATTGTGGTTACATGTTAATAGACTCATCAGATCCCAAAATACATGCAGCTCTCTGAATGGAAAAGTATTTTCAAAACTGCTTGCTAGATTTATGCCTGACTCAATTAATGGTGCCCAAGAGCTTGATCTCAGTCCACGCGGAGCCAGAGTACGCCGGTGTGCAAAACTTTGCTGGGTGGTGGTGTGTTTTCATAGCGCAAACTTTGGAAGCAGCTGGACACTGGGCAGTTACTGAGGCACGATTAAAGAAGAGACAAAGATTTTTGTGGCATGTGAGAAGTCAATCTATTTTATCCAAGAGTATACACTGGGTATTGATTGAAACCATTTTGTGAAATTTGTGCCACCCACATAAACTCTGAAAGCACACCACTCTTAGAATGGCCCATTTTAATTTGAGTCAGAAATGTTAGTTTCTTGTTAAAAAGCAACCCTGGGAATGTTTCTGTGCAGTGATCTGCAGACGTACATGGGCATTAGAGCAGTGCACGCCTTCCAGTCTGCAAGTTCTGCACACACTCTTTGTACTTCCAAGCACACCAAGAAAGAGTCTGGGTTTGAA
Source organism: Agapornis roseicollis (assembly GCA_002631895.1). Taxonomy (NCBI): domain Eukaryota; kingdom Metazoa; phylum Chordata; class Aves; order Psittaciformes; family Psittacidae; genus Agapornis; species Agapornis roseicollis. Next base: position 100,095 of record NDXB01014389.1, read on the forward strand.
TGTAGGGACTCATAGAGGATTATCTGTCGTCAGGCTTTGCGTGCTCTTTTTTTTCCTCTGACCCAAGCACACTTTGAAAGCAAACTCTCTGGTTTAGATTAAAACAGATATATACTGGTTTATTGGCAGAACTGGAGAGCTAACTATAAGGCTAGGGTCTGTGTTTAGAAAAGGTTGTTGAGAGACAGATATGACGGGAGATGCCAAGGAAAATGCTAGTCTGAGCCTTGAGATGGAGAGACAGATTCCTTAAAAAAATCAAGAGCCACAAACCATCCTGGTTTAGCACTATTTAGACACATTCTCTAAATTTCAGACGGATTCATAACAACAAAAAGTATTAACCGGCACAAAACCTGAGCAACTCAGAGCAAGCATACAGCCAAAGCTAAAGCAACTGACTCCTCTAGATTACATTTCACTGAATATATCTGTGGATGTGACACGTATACACACACACACACATATATACACAATGTGATACAAACTTGGCTTGTTTGCCTGCCTTGAAGTATTTATACACACTTTCAGCTGTGCTTTTAGAGAGACTGCCTTTTTTCCTCACTATTCCACACTGGGGTTTCTCGGGAACCTTTTCTTATCTAAACTTCCACCAATCATTCCTAAAGCTAAGTTATGCAGACAAGTCATTGCAGAGTTTTTCATCAAAATGCCATTTTCCTTAACTTGAGAAAGCCTGGTCCCAAATGCTGAACAAATAATTTATTAGATCGCAGCAAAAGTAAATAAATGTTTTCCTGCTCCAAGTATTTCGTTAGCCAGAATTATTATACATGCGAGTCTATAAATAGCAAACCACGTATTGAGCCATTAATATCGCTGACATTCCCATGCGAAATACCGTAATTTAAAGAATTTGAAACGGGAGGACATCGCCTGGAAGATTTCTGGCAAAGATGAAATGGGGAAACAGTGTCTGCAAACAGATTCATCACCCATGGTAATGGTACGTTACAGACGACTTGAAAATTAGGAGTACCTTCTCTACCTGAAATTTCTAACGACACTGATGATGTTATGCAAATACATTTTACATATCCTGTAAGTCTATGAATCCTCACCCTGTTCTGGGTTTGCTATTGAAACCCAGAGTGCTGGACTCAGCAGAAGAAATGTGAGAAAATCTCCTACTTAAAATTAGATGGACAGAGGAACTCTGCTAGTGAGTTTCCGTGAAATTAATATACTGCCTTATTGTTTTTAAAGTCTCAGCATCTTCTGAATTTTTAATTGCGTTTCCATTAAAGTGGAATACCCCTCACTTACTGGGTTTGAAATGGCTTCTCCAGCCCTTTCACCCCCGTAGCAACTGCATCCTATGCTTTTTTACAGGAACAAGGAGTGCAAGAGTGGGCCTTGTGGAAGCAAATATGGAAAATATTAAGCATTTCAAGCATTACTCTATCAAATAGTAAAGCAAGTGCTGTGTTGTGCATTCTCATGTTTTACTGTCTAAGGAAAAGAACCTATACAGACTATGAGGGAAAAGGAGTAGGTTGTAAAAATCACATTTTTTAGGTAGAGGATTTGGGAAATCTCCTGCACCTTTCATTGCCCTGACTTGTCAATTTTCACCATATGGAAATTATTAGCTTAATACTGTAGTCCTAACTACTGCCCAGGAATGCTGATTTATAAGGGATTTCTTACTCTTTGTGTAAAGAAATGCCAAACTACAACTCGCACTGTGATTAGATAATCTACGCTCGTGTGCTGTAGGGCATGCGTCAGGGGTGAATTCTTCAAGCCGGGGGAGGTGGCATCTCCTCCGGTCCGTTCGCAGGTAAATCCGTCGTTAAGGCACTCGGAATTCCCACAAAACGCTGCAAGGGACTGGGAACACAATGTGGCCCGCGACTGAAAAAGCGTGCAGGGAAGATGCTGATGCAGAAGGAACAAAATCCAGACATTCCAGATAGATTATTTACTATTGAGGCGTGTAAGAGCGCTATCTTGGCGTAATGAGCTGCCTTTGAAGGACAGGCAAAGTGCATTTTTTAAAGCGCGTCCCCTCTCTGTTTTGACCAGCTGCTCTGCACGTCCGATATTTTTTTTTTCCCTGTGAATTACAATTAAATTTGATTGTCCCAAATACATCCCACTCAGGCATTCATGCTGAAAGCAGCAACAATTGTCACTGACCTTTAACACGCCTGCTATTCAAATTAGTGCAGATCATTAATCACGCATAGCTTACATTTTATGATTCGTGTATCCTTCATTACCAACTTTCCCCCTTCACTCGCTGCCCCCCATCCCCCTCCTTTCTTTCTTTTATTCCCGGGGTTCTGCTAACGAGCACTGGGAAGGGCAGGGTTTAAACCCCTCTCCCCCCGCCTCCTTCTCGCCCCAATTTTGTTTCCGTCTCCCTTGTCGGAGCAGTTCGCGTCCCAAGTGCAAGGCGGAGCTGGAGGGGGGCAGGAAAGGGGTCGGGGAGCAGCCCCGGGCGAGAGGCTCGGACCCGGGGTGCCCGGGGACGGGACAGGAGAGGGGGGTCAGGGATCCCACCCTGCCCGGCCCAGCCCGGCCCGGAGCGGCGGCCCAAGGGTGGGAGATAACCCGGACCCTCCGTCAAAAGTCCTCCGTGTCAATTCTACGTCATCGCACATTACGAGACAAAGAAAGAGGAGGAAAAAAAAAGCGCCTCCTCCACACCCTCGCTGTCTAGTACCGGGCTTCGGCACGCTAAATTGGGCTTTCCAGGCACAGGCTGAACACGCCGGTGGCACACGGGCTGCCCGCGACTCCACTGGGCTTGGGGAACACGCGGGGACAGACGGATCGAACTTTGCAGACACGGCAGGCGGGGGGTGTGTGGGGTGGGTGTGTGTGTGCTCGGGTTTTTTTTCTTTTCCTTCTTTTTTTTTAAAGCCATATGGCAGATTGATTTGTTCGGAGGTCTTTCAACTTCCCCAGCGTGGCTGTTGAACAGTATTCCGCTTTGATCTTGATTGAGGACTTTAATGTTGTGTTGTTTCTGCGCATTTCAATAGATCCATAAATATTTTACCAGTGGAATTAGCCCTTCCCCACACCCCCCCCCCAAAAAAAAAAAAAAACAAACC
>NDXB01014389.1:107842-150544 GCA_002631895.1 Agapornis roseicollis
CCCCCCCCCCCAGCTACTAGTGGGCCATAAATAACTATTTCAAGAGGTTTTGGTGGGAGAGCAGCACCAGGGAGGGGTGATGGTGGTAGGAGCAGAAGTTTCATGGAGGCAGGGAGTATTTTGGGAGATCAGCTCCTGTAGTTTTGTCTGTGGTGGCTGACTGGGATGAAGAGTCATTTCTTGTTCACTGCCAGCATGTCCTTCAGCTCTGTAACAGCAAACCTGTGGCTCTCTGTCCTGGTCATGTGCTGCTCTGTGCAACCCGTCTTGTCCCAGGTGATGAGGAGGAGTGGGCCTTGGTGATTTTTGGAGCTCTCCTCTGGTAGAACTGGAAGCTGGAGTTGTGTATGAGCACCTGAGATGTAATTAGTATTGTGGTGCAGTTATTTTGGGAGACATCTTTTGTTTCACAAGAGTAGCTGCCATAGCAGTCTTGAATGAGCTCTCTACAATGAAGTGGTTTGTGTAGAGTTTAGGTATCTCTAAAAATTCTTACCTGGGATTTGTTTTCAAGCCTGTAGTTCCTATAAAGCTGAGTGGTGTTGAAATGACATCTATTAGTGATATGTGGCCTGTGTGAACAATAGGGCATTATAACCGCTCTTTAAACAGTTTAATATGCAAAAATAATGCTTACAAAAGGAAAGAAAAAATAAACTAAACACTAACATCAGTGAGAATAACATTGCCTTAAGGAGTGATCCAAAACATGTTTAAAGAGAAGAATGGTATTTGTTAGCAGGGCTCCTATCTAGGCTCAGCACAGCCTTCTAAATTGCTGTGTGGGACTAAAACATGTGAATGACTGCTGCTGTGTGTATTCTAGAAGAGAAGACAATTTGCAAGACTAGGGTGAAAGCTACCTGTTGTTATTTGCAGGTGACCTTGGTAACAGTAGAGCTGGCTGAATGGAGCAACAGCAGTGACATTCAGCTTTTGTAGATTAAAGTTTTCCTGTGACAGTGACTAATGTCTTTGCTTTAAAAATTAGGTTTATCATATGTTTTTATAGTTGGTCATTGTGTCTCGCTGTCACCAAGATGTAGTAATAGCAATTATCAGTACAAAAGTACTCATTGAAGGGGTTAAAAATGTTTGTGCCTTCCTGCTGAATCTTTGCTTGTTACAAGTGCAGCCATCCCTTATCTTAGCAAAGGAAAATGTTTGTGTCTTAAAGCTTTCTGTACCTACTTCAGAAGTAGAGGTGTTGTCTTTGGTTGACTGAAAAGTGAATAGCCTTTAAAATGGACCTTGTTGTGGGTGCTTGCGTGGCTGATACCAGGCGGGAAGCCTGGAAGAGCATCACTAGATGAGTGATGTATTCATCAGCTCTTGAAAACCATCTGTTTATTCAGATTTGTTTTTCAAGGTCTTTATGTGCAGGTGACTTCAACAGGTATCCATCTGTAGATACATGTGATTCTAACTGGTGAGTTTTATGCTGAGGGCCCATCTGATGGAGGGCATCTATATTTAGTATGATCCAAAATCTGTCAGCTTTGAAAGGCCTCACTTCTGTGAAGACTTAAATTCATACTAAGTACTTTCACGGCTTTTCTGGGATTACATACACTGTCCAGAATGAGCCAATGCTTTTTGCGAGACCAGTGATGAAGCCTGTAGATGTGTGCTCAAACTGGAAAGCTGGGTTTGACTATCTTGTTTCCTAAAGTCATCAAAATAGAAAGCTGAAATACAGAGTGATTGCATTTCGCAGGAAGCGACTTGTCCGAGCTTGCAAATTCTGCAAGTAAAATGTGCCTGTTAAAGTTTTTGAGACACAAGTATGAATTTGTAGGCACATACCTTCTGAGCCTGAATGGGCACTGGATTTCTGTGCAGAAAAGGGGAATGGACTTCTGTTGTTTTTTGTAGCTGTGTGATGTTCCTTGGTTGGGTAAGGGTGTGTACAGCCATCCTGTAAATTGGCTTGTTGCTTGTGAGCCCAGTGCTATCCCTTAATGAGCATGCTTGCTACTCCCACTGAGTACTGTAGGTTGCAGGAGCATGGCTCTGGGTGGAATTACATTTTCTCTGTGTGAGTCTGAAATCCTTAACAATATTGGCAGTTATCAGCTAAAACTTAGCTAAAACTCAACTGAAACTAAAAAACGGGAGTTTTTCTTTTTTCTTTTTTTCCTTCTTTTCTGAAGTCATACAGGTAATCCAGATAATTAATCACTTCATGGCAACAAAAAAAAAAGGTCACATTTATTTGATAATATATCTGCTATATAAATATTTGAATGTTGAAGCAACATTGGTTTTTCAAAGCAGACATCTTATATGCTGCAGATGTTTACACACTTCAGTGCAAGGATAAAGCTATTCTGAGTCAGCCACTAAAGACAAAACTCTTTTTAAGTTGTCCACTGTAACTGCACGGTAACTCTGGGTGTCATCAATACAGTACCAGGGAGTTAGAATGCCTTAACATACAGCAGTATGTCTTGATTATCGCTTCTGCATTAGAAGGAAAGGAATCTTCCTTTCCTTTTCCAGCAGGAGCGATTCTAGTAAATATTATGTTATTGAGCCCGCATTAAAACGTGCTAGTGGCTTATGGCCCAGGTAGTTAACATTGCCATGGCTTTCATTAGGATGATGACTTCATTGCGAATGTTTACTTTCATTACCTAACTGTTAGTCAGCAAATGTTGGGTCTCTTGATCTGCTGAACCTGCTTTGCTATTTGAAGCCAGTGAGCTCTGTTTGTTTCACGCGATGGTTACTCAACATCAGTTACTCAGTTTTTGATGTTGTTTACATCTCGGTTATCTGTAGAGGCCCATCAGCATTGTAACACACTTCATGTTAGCAGTTTTAACTTGTGTTTCTGAAACTGTATTACGGCAGCAGCGCTTGTGCAAACTGACTTGGGGCATTAAGCATTTGTTCTAAGATTAAATTACTGTGCGGATGGACAACGCTTGCACCTTGTAAGTTGCTGCCAGAGTATTTATTGCCTAATAAATTCTAGCAGGTATTTTATAGCAGTAGCACAAGGCTGCTGTAAGATAATTCGTTTGTTTACCGCTCCCGAGCTGTGAGCTAACATTGCACATAGTGCCTGTTGCAGGGACACTGAGACAGTGGCAGTTTACGCCATGACAAAGTCTTGTGTTGATGAAGACACTGCTTTAAACTGTTCTAAGTCTTACCTCATAGAGCAACAGGGGCTTTTTACTGTGGATTCAAAACTACTTATGTTCTGATGACTACTTATTGTCCTTTTTTGCTAACTTTTCATTGAAATGATTGCTTATGGAAAAGAATTCAATTTGTATCAGCAGGATATTGCATAGCTTAATGCTTGTTCAACAAAATCCATGTTTCATTATGGAATGTTGCAGAAGCTGTAGGGTAGGCATTGCTGTTACCTTGGGTTTACCATGACTGTAACTTTAGTAGAGTGACTCTGAATTTACAGGGCTGTGTGTGGGGATGAATTTAGCACAGAGCACTTAGCTCCTAATTAAAGCTTATAGTATTACATCCGTAATCAGGGCAGTCTTAGAATCTCTAAGAAATTACTTTTTTCTTTGTCTACTCTTCTCCCCTTTCTTTCTTGCCATCTTGCTCTGTGGTGTTGGGAGCTTGCTTCTCCATGCTGGGGCCATGATATTTACGTCCCAAAGGAAATGTTTTCCAGCAGTGTACTCCAAATTGCAAAGTAGAATAATTTTTGTGGCTCCCCAAATCTTTAAGGCCAGTTTCTGAAACTATCTAGCTTTTAATCTTCTTTTCAAAGTAAAACAGAGACTACAAAGCATATGTAATTACATTTTGTAGCTATTTTTAGACTCCTGACATGTTTCATTTATAGTATAATGATAAAAACAAATACTCGGCACAGAGGCTAAGACAGGCAATTTTCAAACCAACAGCATCCGCTTCAGCTACCCTGTGTGTATTTCATACATGTTTGCTTTAGTCTTTTTCTTCTTTCTGGTTGGGAGTGTACCGAAACTGTGTATTTCAGTACATGGCTGGGGGGTGCAGAGAAAATGAGAGCTCTGTCGGGCAGGTCATGTTGGGAGTGTTTGCTGAAAATGGGATCATATGTCAGTGAGTTTTAACGTATTGCATGCACATACACATGCATGCTTTGCTTTTCTGGCAGGTAAAATAAAGGCAGAAAGGTGGATTGGCTTGTCACTGTTTTTACAGTACATAGAAATGCATGTGCTGGCTTATTGTGAGGGATAAAGCTGAGTTAATAGAAATTTTTCCTTTTTAAGAAAGATGGTGAGCAGTGAAGTGGCATTAGTTTTCAGTAAAGAAAGAGCTGGTGGAAATTGAGGTGTTTGAGTCACAATTGTAGCCTTGTTTTAAAATAATCATGTTTATTTTAAACTAGATTTGGGAAAGAAAATAGCCATGTTCTTTGTTTTTAAAGGGTAACGTGTATGTGCTCACCATATGGTAGCATTTAACCCATATTGTATGGGCTGACAACAAGTCACATTTATGCTCTTGATTTGTTTCAGTGTTTCAGAATGTTCTTTTTCTGCAGTCTAGTACAAGAAATGATGCATTTAGGGTTGTGCAGTTTAACTGTGTCTTTAGCTGTTTTGCCTCATTGTTAGAATGATACCAGGTTCATGAGTAAGCAGCTTTATTTTCTTCTTTTCCCCCTTCTGAAATAATTTCCTCAAGAAATAATCGGTCTCTGAATGTTGAAATGATTTGTGGGAAGAGTTACAAACAATAGCCAGTGACACGGTGTGTTGTAAAGGGCTGCGGAATGAGGTGGTAAGGTCTCTGCTGGCTGAAACTAGAGCTGCTGCTTTGGTGGTTGAGGATATGCTTGGGAAGACTTTCTCCCCTACTCCCGCTCTAGTCTTCACACAGAGGTTGTTTGGTTGCCTATTTTAATGGATGCATTCTGGCTTCCATTGGAGTAGACTGTGAGGCACCTGTGTTGGTGAGCTGGTACCAGTATTGGCAGCCACAAGTATGGTAAAACCATGAATCAGGCAGCTTAAGGATTGACTTAAACTATGCAATTAGGGAAATAAAGTCTCTTATTTTCGCTTTGAATTTGGAGCCCCTGGGAGTTGTATTTTTAGGCTTTCTTTCCCCCATCATTCCTAGCTATGCATATCTTCAGGGTTTCAGAAGATGGGGTTCCACTCGAAATTCCCAAGGCATGCAGTAAACAGGAGTTAGCCCCATACGGTGCGTCGTGTGAGAACTCCCAAAAGTCGGTGTCACTCCTCGGTGAGGTACCAGTTGCTCACCATCTGTCTCTGAAAGTCGTTTCTTTTAACCTTGGAATGCAGAAATATTTCAATAAGGTTATTCATGTGTTTGTGTGAAGTGTCTGTAAGCGCACTGAAAAACTGCTAAGCTTCTAATTTCAACGTGGTGTTTGAATACTAATGTATACCAATTAGGAATGGCTGACGTTGTAATTTAGAGAAGTTGAAAGGAGCATTAAACGCCACCCTTCCAACACTAAATACAGCTTTTCCTCCCGTTGTAGCTGCTTACGTGAAACCAAGGGTCTGTCTTCCAGATTGTTGTGCTAGCATGTTGATACATCCTTGGATAAGCTACCAGTCTCACGTATTATCACGTCAGCCCCTTTGCAATATCCTGTGTATAACTGTACCTTTAGCTGATTAACACAGTGCTTTCTTGGTACTGTTTTGAATGACTCTGTGAATGCTTATTTTAAGACCATTTTTAGAGAAGTGTTTTCTTCACTACTGAAAAAAGCTGAACGAAATCTATAAATACTTAACTCTAATTAGATTTGCTCTGTTTGTCTCTTCTCTTTTTTTTGTTTTTCCCCTTTCCCCCAGATAAATTTTACCTCTGTCATGAATGCTGTGGTCTTCAATGCATAATTTATATTGACATTAATAATGATACTTGGAGAATGTTTTAATGCTGGTCTGAGAAAACATGACAATTTATGATCATAAACCCGGTCCCATTAAGTTGTAACATCTTTCAGTAGAGAGAGCTGTGACTGTTGGTGGTATGATGAAATAACCCACTTCTCATTGTGGCAAGCGTACTGGAGACTTCATCTTATCATGAACAGTACATACCGGGTGTCAAGTGACATGCCAGACACACAGCTTTGCTTCTGAATGACTCCTTCCAATTAGAAAGTAATGGCTTTAAGGGGATCAACCGAGTAATTGGAGTCTCCCAGTTCTCCAGTGCCAAGAGGTGTATATTTGCAAATGTTATTTATTTATCTGCGCTTAGTTGAGTTCCAAAATTGTTGGTAACCATGGGTGAGTGTGGTGGTGGTTGTAGGGAAATATGTGGAAATCGTGGGATTAATGGTTTAGCAGTCGGGATTAAAAATAGTCTCAGCAAATTACCCTGTTGATACTGAAGCCAGAATCTGTTAATGGGGTTACAAGCAGATTGGTTTATCAGTCATTTATTTTCTAGGTTGATTAGGGATTATAGGTTGCCATGTATTTGTATCACAAAAATAAGCACTGCAAAAGGAGAGGGTGGATAATATTTCACTTAAAAGTTCCATACACTTAAAAGGAGGGTGGCTGAAGCTCAGAAGGGTCTTCTGAGACTGTGGGCAGCCTTTCCTCCCCACTTCTAATGCTCTGAAGTGGATGTCTGAGGAGCCTGGGTATTGTAGTGGGCTGGCATGACTTGTTAAAAGTCTGAAAAAGGGAGTGAAAGCAGTAATGTAATTTGTGAAATTCATGCAGGCCACTAAATATGAAATGTCAGAATACCTGTTGCTGTTATGTCTCCTGCTGTTCCAGTGCAGAACAGAGAGCGTTTTTGTTTAGTCATGATAATGTATATGATGTGGAGTCTGGGCAATAGACTGAAGACTTCTGTGTGTCCTTGTTATAACCTGCAAACAAACTGACTCCGTGTGTACCCCTGCATAACAAAAAATCTAACTGCTGCCTATATACTTCAGGTCATGTGTCCATCTCCAAGCTAGGCATAAAATTGCAAACCAGGGTGTCCCCTCTCAATCTTCATAGGAACATGAGAGCCACAATGGAGTCCAATAATATCTCAATATTACTCTTCTGCTGTGTAGCTCAGGGGGTGCTGTGGCTTTTGCGCTCCTCTTTGCTACCTCGGTGTACAGCTTGAGGTAGCCCAGTGATGTTTATTGGCTTTTCAGTACTTGCCACGTGAAATGCGATTAAAATGGCAGGTGAAGACTTCTGCAACTTTTTAGGTATGTTTGGAGCATTGGAGAAGATTGGTGGAGAGACTTGTAACTGGTTTTGCTTCCTTTGATCTGACAGAAAATGAGGGGGGAAACAAGAAGTTTAAGACCTGGTTTGAGAGAGGAATGGAAAATATTAGCTAAAAAGGAATCCACATGGGACTGGCTGGTCCAGCAGGCTGAGGAAGGGGAGGGAAACAGAGTCCTTGAGATGTAAGACATCAGTCTAATTCCTTACCCATCTAAGGCCGAGGTCCTCATCTCCCCTTGCAAAAAGCTTGTCCAAGCCTCCTGCAGGCTCTGGGACCGATGTCCAGGGGTCAAGGCTTGTATCATGAGACTGGAGAGGAAGACAGATGGTTATCCTATTAATGTGGCTTCTTCGCATGTGAAGTTTTGCTCCCGGAGGATGGGAGATGGGAGAGAGAACGTAACAGATGTAGTGAAGGATGAGCAGCCTAGTAGGGCAGTGGCAGGATACAGAAGTTTGTCTGAAGTTTGACTTGAGTCCTCTCTCTTGCAGGTCATTGTGCAGGCCAGAGTGCAGGTTACTCTGCAGCATATAGGGACCCTTCAGTGATGCTGCTGCCTTGGTAGGATGGGGAATGCTGCCCTCCCAGTTGGTACTTGCCCTGCAGATGAAAAAAAACCCATGACTCTTCAGAGTCTCTGTCTTCTCTTATCCCCATGGAAGAGGGCACACTTCCTCTTAAGCTAAAGTCTCTTCAACATGTAAGAAAAAGAACTAGATGATCAGAAGTGTGAGTCTGACAGCTAAGAAGATGCTAGACATGAAACAGATTTTTGTTGTTCTTACAAATCCAGTTTATCCTGCTTTGTTCAGTGTATTATACAGAGAACAGTATTTGAAGGGCTGAAATCTCAGTTTCTCCTTCAAAATTCCATGCAAAATGAAGTTTTCAGTTTGAATTTTCTCAGTAATCTTTTAAAAATATTTGTGTATGTGCAGGAGTAAGTGATTATGGAAAAAATACATAAAAAATGATTTTGTGGAGGAGCAGGAAAAACACTCATCACGATCCTCTCTCCTTCACTTCCATGCTTTTAGGGTCTAGTGGATTTTGATGAGTGTAACATGGGGTTCTCTCATGGAGTTTTACAGCAGCTCTGAGAAGTTTATTGAAGACCAGATACCCAGAATTACTCTCAGTGTAATTCCACCCACAAGGTTACACCTTGCATTTGGGATAGCGGGGCTGTGCCAAGATGAGCTAGTTGACTTGTAAAGATCTCTCAGCCGTTTCACGGCTGGCATCAGCGTCAGTCTCTGCAGAGGCAGTGAAGAGCTGGTGCAGGCAGCAGCCGCTGCAAAAGCTGGGGGAGAGGGAAACGCAGGGCGTGAGGAGCTGAACACAGCCTTAAAGGAAAGGAGAATATAACAAGACTGTGCAGAAATAAGGGGGGAGAAAAATGGGTGTTTGGAAGAGCTGTGGATGTCCAGGAAGACTATTGAAGGTGAAGAATGCGTTTCCCTTGTGCCTTGGGATGCTGAGTTTCTGTAGGTGGGTGTCTTTGTTCTTTCTCTCATCAGAAATCACCATGGTAGGAATCTGCAGTTATCTGTGTTAAGGTAGTAAAATGATCTTTGCCCCTTGGCGATGCTTTTCTTAGTGAGCAGTGAGCCTGGGGTGGCAGCTGGAGCTTTCCCAGTCATTGTGTCCCTGTACAGCATCGCTGGATGTTGCTCTCTGGAATAGGTTGGCACGGTCTAACTGAGATCTTGTGTGTTTTGTTTCCTGTGTCACTGACTTGCCAGGTGGTCTCTGCCACCCCACAGCAGCACAAGGAGGGAGGCATGGATTGTGTGTGTGGAGCTGTGTAGGAGCACAGAATGGAGATACCTAGTGTTTGTCTGGTGCCTAAGACTTGTGCTCCTGCTTCATCACCAGGGGTCCTGGGACATGTTTGTGTGTGTGCGAAATAACTGAATTTTTCTTTGCTGTAGTTGTTTTAAGGGACTAAAGACTTGGTTCCCACTGCACCAGTCACTGCTTATTATAGGTGCTTCACAGATCACTGCTTGTTGTAGACCCTTTTCCTGCCTCTTGTCCCCCAAGTCTGCTTTGGTCTGCAGTCCCTGTTTCCCAGCTGCTGTGCACGTCTGAACTTGAGCCGGTGTCAATGCTTACCTAAAAACTAAAGGTGGTGGAGACTTGGGATAAGTGGGTGCATATGGCATCTTGAGCATGAGAGTTTTTGAAGGAGGAATATGAAGTGGAGCAGGTTTGCCATCAAGATGAAAATGGGAGCAATCGGAGTGGTGTGAGGGGCCTGTGAGAAGGACGGGTCTGTGCCAAGCAACTGGTCTGTGGGTACAAGAGGTCTAGGAGGATAGCAGGCAGGATGCTGACAGCCGCCTAAGGCTGATTCATTTTCAGCACTGGCAGCAAACTTCCTTAAAAAAGGAAACAAAGAAATTTCTGTGAGTGAATAGAATTTGTTAGGACAAGCTAAGTTTGTGAAAGATGCATGTCAGCAAAACCAGCCATTAAAAAGAAGGCGCATGGGAAGTCTGTTGTTCATCCCCTGTCTTTTCTGTGAATACTCATGAATCTGTCCTGAAAGCACATTTTCTAGACGTGACTTTCACTGCTACGACCGTTAAGTGTGGTTATTTTTACAAAGAATGCCCTGTGTATAATGTTTCTGGTCTGTTAAAATGAAATAATAACTTAAACGTTTTAAGCATTATAAGGGAGATAAAATGAGGACATGCTGCAGTTCCTTTTTCCGAGCCTCTGTAGTTTTGATCAGTTCCTTTTGTTAACAGTCGCCCTCTAAATCGAGCCACAACATGATCATCAGGTAAAGGTGTGTGGGAACATGGTACACATCTTTTTTTATCTGACACAAAGTCAGCGGTTTAGGCTTACAGTAGATTATAATTTATCAGGACAGTATAATTATAGCTGTTGTCATATGGTGGCACTCAGTAGCAATGGTGATGTGTTATTCTTGTTCTGGGATGTGTACAAACACATAGTAAGAATCGGTCTCGGAACTTGATTGTATCTTCTCTGTGTACGTGTGGTTGTATGGATCATTAATGGGTCATTAAAATTCTTCAAAGCATATCTGCTGTCAAATTAAACACTAATAAATGTCTGTTAATTACCACAGCCCTCCTCACAATAATAAGTTATTAGAATTGAATTTACTGTGCATTTTACTAGAGCAGGGGCGAAGCCAACTTCAGTGTTTGATCCTCAGCTGGTGTTTGAATGTGTATCTACAATAGGAGGCAAAAATTTGGCAACAGTTTCCCTGGTGCTGAAGGCTGCCTGTGTGTTGATGCTGTGGAATTGCGTCCTGCTCTTCTCCAAACTTGGTTATTTCTGTGTGAGGACCAGTCCTATCCCAGGCTTGCAGGAAACCAGCACCATGGGGCTCTACTTCTGCGTCGCTCTGTGGGTGCCTGGAAATGTGGTCAGTGTCAAAGTATTTGGGTCATCCCAGAAATTAACCTGCCAGCTACATGAAAAAATGAGGGTAGTTCGTCTATGTTAGCCCTCTTTGTATCTTTTACAGAGGGGTCGTAGTGAAAAGATGACGGTCAAAAGTCACATGAGAGATGAGAGCAGTCAAGGAGGAAAAATGCTTGGCATGCCATGTAGCATGGGTGCGTTCATGTGAGTACAGTGCTTGCCTGTGGGGTAAAGTATTGTTTATGCAGTTTTCTGTTACTGCAAAGACACTCTCCTTTTGCAAACAGCATTAGAATTGTTTTGGCTTTGGTACTTCAGCTTATTAGTAAGAGCTGTGCAGCATAGTAAATATGCACAAAGCTCACGTTCATGTACTTACTGAGTTGTAAAGGTGGGATTAAAGTGGTGCCATATCCCATGGATGTGTAAATGGCTTTGTAATTTCTTCTAGATACCGGTGAGAAAACTCTACAGATTCTTGAGCCAGCTTGACCCTAGAGACTGAGCTTTGCTCACACACTCTGCATTTCATTGGTGTTTCTCCACTGATTTCAGTTACGTTAATTTAAACTTGTATCAGCGTATGTGAAACTGGAGGTTAGCATTCAGTGTGCTAAATATGCACTGTGGCACAGAAAGTGTAGCATGATGACATGGGACTGAGCCAGCAGAAGGAGAGATGCTCATGGTATGTATCTTGTGCTTCTACGTACTTCAGCCTTGTATTCCCAGTGTCATATTTAGCTCTGATACAGGTAGGTACAGGTTGCACTGGGGTCATTCCTACCTTGAGGTCATGGCATAGGGTCATTTATCGTACTTTTTGACTGCTTTTCACTGTAACCCATACTGCCTTGTAGATTAGTGATGAATTCATGGCTTGTAGGTAGTAAAGTCTGTGCCTGTGCATGTGCAAACATACACTACTACAAAATAAAACCTTCAGAGTCCTCACTGAATAATCTTTCTTGGCATCAGTGAGCACTTTTTACTCATTTGAGAAGTCTTGCTGACTTCAGAGGCACTTTCTTGTGAGTAAGAGTTTGCCAGTGTTAGCAGTGGTTACCCAGCCTGGCCCCATAGGGTGGTGTTATGACTCAGTCACCATAACCTTGGCATTGTCTGGGCATGCACACACACACAAAACATTGATATTCCTAGGCCAGGACTTGAAAAATATGAAATTCTTGGTTTCACTTCTGTTATTGGTGCTGGACATCTATTTAAAACCAGGCAAACAGAATACCTGCAACCTTGGAAATACAGGTGCCTCCTTGGCCGAGCATGATGATGATGATGTAGAATGCTTTGTGTGTATAGCAGCATGCTGTGGTGCACTTCTGGCTCTTTGCATCTTCCTTGGCATCATAGGCTGGATTCTCCTCAACTCTTTGCCATCAATACTTGCTAATGTGGAGATTTCAGAGGTGCAGGTCAGGTGAAGTTGGTCCTCTGTGTATACAGGACAACACACCTGCATGCTGTGTGAGTATATTTGTTTATAGTACAGGTCAGCTGTTAAGAGAAAATGGTACATGACTTATTAGGTAATGGGAAAACAAGGGCAATATTGTCATGATTACAGCTTTAGAAACAGAGATGGCTTTCTGTAGTTCCTCAAATATGACAGAAGATGGGTAGCTCAGTAATGTACTAGCTCACTAGAATAAGAGTAACTGTATGATAAAGTTAATGCCAAAGGTAAGAATGTAATTTTCAGAATCCTGTAGTTGTTCAGTATTTCTGCTTCTTTTATCTTTCAAAAAAAGCAAAATATCTCCTTTTTTTTTTTTTTTTCCCTTCCTCTCCTTCCAGTTTTGCAGAAGCAGGTTGGTTGTAGTCCTCTATAGTTTTGAGGTTATACATTAGAAAGCATCATACTATTAACCCTTCCAAGTCAGTGTTGATTTTTTTTTTGGCAATGTAAACAGAATATATGCCTATACATGTAGAAACAAAAGTCACAGATTTATTTTAAAGCTATAAAGGTTGGCAAGAACCAGAGTGTACCCTAAGGCATTATTACATTGCCAGTTGGGATTTGAGCTTTTATACAAGTAAATTTTATTGTCTAGGTTAAAAGCCAAATTCATTGAACCAAATTAATCTCTGCTTCATTTCCAGTGTTGGCAGAGTTTAACCAGGGACAAACATAGCTGTTTGGTTAAAGATTAAAGGATTATTATTAGTTTGATATTTTTAAACTAATATTAGCATGAGCCCAAAATTAAATAGGTTTTGAAGTTTTGGCATGGGGTTGCTGTGCTGCCAGTAATAAAATTGATCTTTCTTTATTTCTTCATTTATTTAATCAACATACTTGCCATGAGTACAGAGCTTGTAATGTGATGCTTGTTCTTGGTCTGGCAAGCTGATCTGTGTAGGCAGATGCTAGTGGCCACTTGGAAACCTATTGAACTGTCTGCAGAGATTTGCTCATGTGGGTCAGTCTTTACAATTGGGGGTTTAGTCTTAGAGGCAATTAACAATTCACTGTTGCCTAATTTTAAGTTCAAATAATTGCTTTGCTTACTCAAGAGGAGAAACAGTGCTTCTCTTTGAAACATTCCTAAATAGGGTGTAAACCCAGATAATTTACATTAAGTGGCTGGAGAAAAAATTTGTCTACTGCATGAAACCCCTATATTTATGTGTCAGTGTAATCCAACCATTAGTTTATGGATTCAGAGTCCTCCTGGAAGTGTCACAAATGCACAGAGCCCCTGAGTGCTAGATTTAGCACTTGATGCCCAGGTATAGTGTTCAGATCTATGAAGTGTCTGAACCCTTACAGCTCCCCACTGGCTGTGTTTTTCAAGATGTTCAGGCGCTTGGTACCCTGCCCAGGTCAGCTGTAAGCTATGCTCAGTGAGAAGGGTCTCAGGCAGCCCAAATGATAGTATTGCAGTTATCCTAAGGGACACTGTCATCTTCAGGATGACTTAAAAGCCTAGCTGGGCATGTAATGCAGTAATAGTGTGCAGGATAGCCCTGCTGCTGCTGCAGGTCAAAGGCCTGGATCCCTGCTGATGCTTCCACTCAGATGCCTGCAGGATGGCAGAGTGCAGAGTTGGGAACTGGAGGACCAAGCAAGAGCATTTGTTCCTGTGGAGTTTCCTAAAAGCAATGAGGAGAAGGTGTAAAATGTTTAGGGGAGCTAAAATGCCGACTTTACTAAATGTAGCAATTTAATGAATGCAGTGCTGACATACCATAGGTGAGATCTTCTTGCCCCGTTGCTCCACATGCCCTGTTGTGACAGCAGGAGCGGTTGAGCAGGGAAGCGCATTGGTGCTCCCCTCTTTGAGTTTTCATGCTTCAACCCCTAAAAGGATGTCTTTTGGCCAAAAACTTCCCTCAGGCATCACTTCAGGAAGCATGTTTTGACACTGCCTGCTTGCATATGCGCTTAGAGGGAGTCACTGCAGGTGTCACCATGCACTTCTCTAGTGTATGACTGGAAGGCTCCAAGGCAAAAAAGCCAGTTCTTCCTTTTGAAACAGCATAGATGTTACAGAATTGTGTATCAGCAATGGTTTTATCTGGGGGAGGTGATTAGTTTTCATATGAAAAGTTTGTTTTAGAAAGGTCCTGGTGAAGGACATAATGCAAGTTTGAAAGGTTTAGGGTAAAGCAAAATGGTATTTTAACATTTTCAAGGAAGTGTGCATGGCAGTGTCAGGTAACATTTTACCCCAAACTTGCTGCTTTGTTCTAGATGAGCAGTTTTACTACTTGTAAAGTCCTAGTAGAAATGTGTGAATACTGAAGTCATAAGCAAAACTGGTGTATTCACTGGACCTTGTTGTCACTATCTGGAGATGTGTATGGATATGGTATGTTCCCCATTGAGTAAAAGGAGAAGAATTTTCAGGCTTTGAAAGCAAAGTTCAAACTCCAAGGTCAAAGAGTGAAAAATACCTCCGCTTGCCCAGACAAAAGTAGAGGTGTGGGGTTTTTTGTTCTTTATTTTAGGCACAACAGTATATGTAGTTGGGCAAGGAGATGGCACTTCACTGTGACTGTTTGTGGAGAGGTGACCTTAACAGTGGTCCTGGGCCAGGTCATTTCCTCAGCCAGCTGTAGCCCTTCTTTCAGGAAAGGGTTGCTATGGAATGGCTGAATCAGTACTGAGAGAGGTGCAGTTTGGGGTTTTTGCGGTTGCTATATTTTTTTATCCACGCACTTTGTTTTTTTGTGTTTTTGTTGTTGTTGTGGCACTGATAGATGTGAAGACCAGGTCTTCTGAGAGACCTCATTAGCACACTAGATGTCCTGTGCAGCTTTGCAAGGGTGAAGAGGAAGGGATTTGGTTGGGGTGTATCAATTAGCAAGCATGCTAAAATGTGATAAGGCTGAGTTGATGCAATCACCAGGGTGCAGTCAGGTTCAGTTGTCCTATGCTTAGTTATTCTTCCTGTGGTTACTGACCAGTGAGCCATCCTGTAATGTAGCAGGTGCCTGCATTTTGAGCTAGGTTATATGGTACCTGATCTTACTGATTTAATAATGTGGAGAGGTTTTACAGCAGAACAAAAAGAGTTTGCATACTTCTTCAGATTAACAAGATCCATCTCTTTAAACAGGGGATTAAGATGTAATTATTCTGTATTTATATAACAGTCACTTGTGGTTGTGTATGCTAGGGTAGCTTATATAAACTTTTCTTCAGGATTGTTTCTTGTTGCTTCATTTTTAAAAGCTATTAGGTGAATGAGAAGTTGGTTTATGATAAGGCCGAACTTTTTTTTTTTCTGTGTATATAGGATGTAACCATTGCAGTGCTGCAAACTGAAATGAAATCAGTGTTTGCTTTATGCTGACCCAACAACATGGAAGCTGTGCCTCATGCTGTGTGGGTCTCTTACCTATCCTTTCTGGCCCAGTGGGCAAGGCTTCTTGACCAGGTAAATCCCATAAAAAAAGAGCCTCTGTTCCTCATGGCCCTGGTGGAGGGGCAGAGAAGGCGGAGGTGGGGAGATGGGGGCCTTCATGCTGCAGCTATGAGGAGGGCAGGGATATGATGTGGAGGTGGTGGTTCACCTGCACTGAAAGCATTGAGATGTTTGAGTTAGGGTGTGCGTTGAAGTCCTCTGGTGGAAGGACTGCCTCCTTACCCCCTGTGTTCACTTTTAGGTGGCAAAGTTCTTCTACCTCCACTTTACCAGAAGTGTAGGTTAAGCTGCCATGCTTTACAGGAAGAAGATGTTTCCTGTGGCAAGCAGAAATTGCATACAGAAACCTGTGTTTGATTTCTCAATTCTGAGTCTCTGTTCTTTCAGAAGAAAAGCTTTGCACTTCTTGTTCCACTTGTTAAATTTTAAAGGAAAAAATTGAGATTACCTTGAATAGTACAATGTAAAATATTTAGCTAATTATCACAGCCAGCAGAGAAGAACTGAGGGATTTTGGAGGTGGAAAGGAAGAGGAGGCAAAGATACTTGTCTAATTAAAAGTAGTGGTGCAGTGGTTAAGGACCCTTTAACATTTTTGTGCCAAAGCTCAGACAGCAGTTTCATTTCGACTCTTGATTGTCACCATCATTGCCCCTGTTGCAGCATCTGACTTAACTGCAAGGAAATACCTGAGTGACTATCTTCTGATTGCTTATGATGTCTTGGTGACTTCATGCAGTGATATACCTGTTTTCTCCCATTGGGGCCTGAACGTGCATAGCTGTCTGTGCTTTCCTTCCATCTTCAGTTAAAACTGTTATTGCCTCTTCTTGGTAGATGGAAGTACATCTCTGGAAGTCAAATGCTAGCATCTTAATCTTCACTTAAAAGTGTAGGCAGCCTACCTACCTTGGGATTGTAAAAATTACAACCCCAGCAGGTTTCTTTGGGTTTCCTCCTGTTTCTGTTCATCCTTCAGCACTTGAAACTAGCCCGTTTGGATCTTAAGCGTGAAATTTTAGTTGCTAAATAAAACTTCAGTTATTCATATAAATTATGAGGAAAGCAGCAACAGCTTTATGTTTCTTACTGTTCTGGTTATGCCTGCTAGGAAACTTCAAGGAAATATATGGAGCTGTCAGGGATGTAAAAGCAGGAGAGTCTTGTTCTTGAAGAGAAGAGGCTTGGATGGCTGATGAAATCGCAGCCCTTGGGTGCTGCAGAGGAGTAAATTGAAGTCATTATGACATTATGGCAGAGAGTGCCTGATCTGCCAAACTGTCAGTGTTTGATGGACGTGGTATCTACCGACATGATGTTGCATGAGTGCCAGCCAGTTTTTCTTTCTGTCAGCGCAGTGTTGATACTGCCAAGTGCCTGTTATTCCCTCAAACTACTGCACGTGTAAAAAAAGCTGCTGATCAATACTACAAATGGGCAATTTATGTTTGGTGATCGTCAAACGTGTATTGATCCGTCTTTCAGTTATGGGTGGGTAACATTAGGAAATCAGTGATGGAGAGGGCTGAAGTATTGGTAACAGATAATTTTTCTAAATTAAACTGTAAACATTTGCAGTACTTAATAACTTGCACGATATAAATAGTTTTCTGACAGCTTTCCAGCATGAGTTTCATTTGGAAGCTGACTCACACCCTAAAATTGAGGAGAAAAATCAATGAAAGTATCAGAAAGCGACTTTTTTTAATACTTGGTGTGCTTTTTTTTTGGTGTGTTTGTTTAACATAGCACAAAATGAGCATCCGAAAGAAGTGCTTTTGCAACCCCGCTATGACTAAATGCCTACAAAGTGAGTCTGGAAGCAGGTTCTGGAAGTGGAGATGCAGCAGAAACAAAGGCAAAAGTTGAAAGAGTAACCCCTGACATTATGCAAGATAGCAGATGAGAAATGATTCAATAATGGCTACAAGCACTCATACAAGGGGAAAAAAAGGTCCAGATTCCCACTTAATAGTATTGATTCTACATTTGGAAAATGAATTGCAGCTTATTGCATCCAAGTTGTAGAGAATGCGATCTGCAGATACAGGGAGAGGTACAACAGGGAGGGTTTTGCTGTGTGCTTAGACAACAAAGTAATACAGGAAGGATTAAAGGACTTCTTAGGTGAAGTCATCCTCTATTTAATGCTTATTGAGAAAGCCCTGCATCTTGTAATGTTGGCTGAATGTATTTTGGAGGGTTAAGGATATTTCTGCCACTGTGTGAGTGATTATTAAGAAGATCAAAGCTCCAGTCTTCTGTTGGCATCTTCTCATACAATTCTTTGAATAGGAGTGTGCTTTTTATTTTACTGTGTCATAATTTCTAGGGTCTTGGGTTTGGCTTTTTGTGTATGTGGGTGTGATAGTTTATCATCTCTAGAACAATGCACAAATCAGTCATTCAGACAAAAACTCTAAAATCTGGATGACCTAATTATAGATTTCTAAATTTGCACTCCTGTGTCCTGGTATTAAGTATTCCCTTACTCAGAAGAGCTGAGTACTTAGAAATCCCATTGCAGTCAACGGGAATTGCAGTAATAAGCACATTGAAAAGCAAGCTGTCCTTGTTAAGCACTTAAACAGGATGGTTTATAGAGATACCTGACACTTAAAAAGTGTTTGCTTAAATTAGTAACCTAGTTAATATCTCTAGAGCCAATTAACTGTTTGAAAATGATGTGCACATCATTTTGGAAATTTCAGGTTTTGTTTAAAATAATTTTAAGTGATTTTAAATATTGTGGGGGTTTTGTTTTAGAGTTTGATCAAGTGTTTGAAGTACTACCTCCTTGGAATAAATTTTGAAGTTTCACACTGAAATCTCTGATTTCACTTACTGTTAAACCTATTGTGATGTGACTCTACTCACACTTCATAGGTCTGAGTGGCTTTGAGAAAAAGAGTAGCCCCACTGGATTTAATCAGATTATTTCTGTGTGCAAAGTTACTCAGTTGCGTAAGTGTTTGCAGAACGTGTGCTTGTGTAAAGTTTCAGTTAATGACTTAAGTTTCTTTTTGTTCCGTCTTTTAATAACTTGTTTTTTTATTTTAAAGCTGCCTGAAATGTCTGTATTTACAGTGCAGCCCCCTCTCTGCATTTGGTTTCAGAAAGGAAAGTAATCTTAGGTGAACTTCTGTTCCTGTAGAAGAAAAAAAAGTAATGTGGAAATGAAATGAATTTTGGTTTTATGCGTGTTTTGTCAGTGGTACAATGGATTCATTCATAAACCTTTAGTAAGATGTATTTTGATATTTTTTCTCTTATTGTAAAATGTAGGTATGAGTTTTCCTGGAGAATAACAACACAAAAGCCTTAATTTAGAGTTATAATTATGAAAAGCGGACTTTACCATTCAGAGCAGTTGAATGGTTTTATGTGGAGCAAGGAGATGGGCGAGGCTTTCTCTAATGCAGGCCACTTTAGGACACTATAATTTATGTGAATCAGATATTTTTGTTCAGACAGTACACAACAAAACCTGGAAATGCTAAGACTACATATTTTAGGGAAGTAGGTTTGTAAGCTATCAGTTTTAAATAGATCCTGTAACAGTGCCAGTATAGTGTGTTATAGGCCATTTTGGGTAATACCTAGAAATTTAATGGTTACAGATACTTTCTGGCTTCCTCTGTAGACAAAATAGAACGTTTTCAAAGTAGCATTTAAAGCATAACGAACCCCCGTGCACTTAAGGTGGATCAAAAAGTTTTTCCAGTACTTCCTTCAAAAAACTCTGTAACCTCCCTCCGTCTCTCATTTTTCTTCTATTCCCTCCCCCCTTTTCCTCAAGAGATTTTTTTCTGCCTTTCTGGGTATGCATTCTTGAGTACTTATCGCTAAATTATCTGGTTAACCCTTATACAAGAAGGCAAAGGAGGAGGCTTGCAAAAAGCACAGCTGAAGTTTTCAAAGGAACCTCCAAAATAACATGCATAAGTTTCTTTCACTATTTTGAAAGTTGGAGTTTGCACCTCTTTCTTTGTCTATATTGCTTGTCTGTACCCATGCAACTCCGTAAAATTTCCTGTGTTGTAAAACTCTTTCAAGTTAAGTGTAGATATTGAGAAAAAGTTGCTTTAGGCTCAAGGTATTTTACCAATATTCTACATTGAAATTACATTCAAATCTATTGCCTATAATAGTTTGTGGAGTTGTGCTTCAGTGAAAAGAGGAGTCTTCATGTGGCTGAGTGCTAGAATGAGGTGACCTCTTAAAAGATGTTTCATCTGTGGGACTTGCTATACCAAAGTATTACCACAGTAAAACCTTACAGTGCAGGGTGACTAATGAAGAGGTTGTAACATACAGCTTATGGCTTAAGAGGGCTACTTGAAGTCTGAAGTCAAGAAGACACCTTTTCAGAAAAGCATGCTGTTGCCTGCTTCTGAATTACTTTGTGCCTTCTGAAGTTGGGGCATTGGTCTCCTCTCTGTGGCTGTTCATACAATGAAGCAATGGCACTGGTCTTAGAAAAAGTATTTTTTCTCCCTATGAGTCACGGCTATGATGACTTAGATTTTAAGGAAATAAGGAAACATCTTCATTGTGCATGCTTTGTTATCTTTGTACCAAATATGAACAGTGTTCATCAGAAAATGGTTTTTTATTCTAATAAAAGAGGGGTGGGGGGAATAGTACAGTGATTAAGCTCTAGGTCAGACGAAATAAAGCCACAGAGTTCTTGCAGTGTCACTGAAACTACACTAGCTTGTATGAGTGGTGACCTGCTGGCACTTGCCCTTGATTATCTTCTTTTGTACAAGAGACTACAGTTCATACTAGAAACGAACATTGTAGAGTTAGGGAAGCAACACGCTGCTTTGCTCTGCAACTTACATCTTCTGTGCTTCACTGAGGAATAGCTTTATTAAACCAGCCACTGCTTGCCAATTCCTTCCTCTCCAGCAAGACCAAATCTGATACTTTTAAATGCATTTTTCTTTCCCGCAGTGCTGAAACAAGCAGAAGCAGGCAGACTTGCTGTATGTTGCCTCTTTATTAATGGAGAAGATGAATTCAGAACTATCAAGCCAATTTCCTGTTTAAATTGCTGGATTTTTTTGTTGCCTAGAACTGGAATTCAGATGAAGCAAGAACCAGCTATTTCTCTCTGACCTTGACATGTGTTGCTTTTCTTGGCCAGCTGAAAAAATGTTAGAACAAACTTCATGTAAAGCACTTAAGAGAGTAATTAAAGCCCTGCATGTACTTCTTCAGTTGTCGGTTGTATTTCTATAATAAGCAATTGAAATAATTATAAATAATGATAAGACTCCCAAAAAAATCTTTTGTGGGCACTAGAAACTGATGGGTGAAGAACTGTGATTTTTATGCATGTTTGATTGATATTTGATAATTGTGGAGCCTCTTCCTGGAAGGATTTTGTTGTGCTGAAAGAAAAAGACCAACTTTTGCCTTCAGCCTTTGTTCTGTGAGGTACTTAAGTGAGGACTGCCTTCGGTGCTCGGCAGCTGCATTTCTTCCTTTAGGGCTTTCACCAGTGGAGAACAAGAGCAATAACGTGGGGATAACTTAATTATAAAATGCGTAGATGTTGTTACACTTACTTAGTCAATAGGCCGGAGACATGGGAATATGAACCTGTGAAGCAGTGAGAATTCTTCTAATAAAGAAATGTTTACAAATGAAGCAGCTTTTAAGTTGGATTTCTGCACTGTGTTGAAGATAGGTTGTGGTTTCATGCCTTGGAGTTCAGTATGTTTATGTCAAAGGGCTATCAGAGTAGTTTAAATATTTTTGGGTTGCAAATCCCTTATAAGGAAATGTAAGGTGATACAGGCTGTTCTGTCAGTTGCTTTCCAGTTACTTAATGTATATGGAAACATAGCCCCCTTCAGCTTTGTGAAAAATATCAGTCTCATAATGTCAGTGCAAAATGCCAGTTTTTCTCAGAGCCACACACCGTGCAGTTAAAACCAAGCTGGACTATAAATCACTGGTTTTGCCATGCAAGTAGCAAGAATGTAGTATCTCACAGCCTAGCAACAGCCTTAATTAGCTGCTGTTGCACAGGCGTGGTAGCAAAGGGTAAAAGCTATTGCAAGCAGAGCCCCAAATCTGCATGTGTTGTTTTCATTTACAATGTTAATGTAGATGACAAATGTTATTAACGTAGTGTAATTAAAGTGCGCATCCTTAACTTTGTGATGTCTCTGCAGTTTGTTTTGTTTTAGGTTGCAGGAAGCATTATGAACTCTAAAAAAGCTGTAAAGAAAGGTTAACAGAAGTTACTGAAAACAATTTGGAATTTAAACTGGAATTACTGCTCTTTCTCTTTTTCACGTACTTACATGGTTTCTAAACTACTTCTTTGAGGGCTTATACAGATTCTGGTTAGGAGAAATACTTTAAAAGGACTGTTGGGATGAGTGCTGATAATAGATGGGTCCTACTCTTTATAATGATTTATAGTTGTTATTCAGTTAAATTAGACCTTGGTGCTCTGATACACATCTGGTCATTACTTTCTTTTGGCAGGGTTTCCCTAACAGTTTGCCTTCATTAACAGCTACCAAGTGACTCTTAGAAAATGATTAAAATTTCATTTGATGGTATTTGTAATACAATGACTGCATTGTTGCTGGAAAGTGAAATCAAATGCTTGTTAGCCGCAAAATCTCTACAGATGAGTTTCACTGTTTCAAACAGAGAAACTATTGGTCATGCAGTGAAAGCTGTGAAGGCTGATGTGTGTCTGTGAGTGCAAATACACTGATAATGTCGTTGCTTTCTTCATAGTAGCATTCCATTCACTCAAACAGTCTAATGGTGTTTGGGTACTTAAATCTTAGGACAGCTTTAAAAAGGTGTCATTTAAAAATGTCATTGTTTAAGAAAAAAATCCCTGTGATTAATTATGGATATTTTCTAGCTTGATTTCTGTTCCTTAGCTTTGGGTGCAAGACACCTGGCTTTGGTCACTGGAGTCCATTCGGCGAAGGCACAGGGATGTTTTGGAAGCTCTCTGTAGGCAGCTGTGGCAGTGTCTGGTTTGCAGTAAGGATGGTGCCTGTGTTCCTGACAGCCTGCACAGTAGGAAGTTGTGACACAGAAGCAGAGCAGGTAGCAGAGTGGGTGGACATGTGTGTGTGTTTAGAGCCTTTTTTTTCCTCCTCCTTCTATTTTTGTGTCCCAGGAAGCCAGCACTGTTTGCCTTCCCAGCTTGAAGGTTACGTTGTCAGCTTTTCTGAAGACTGTTTGACCTCTCAGATACGTGTGTAAAAAGGCATGGAAGGGAGTCAGCTTTACGTTGGCGAGGTATGTTCCCACTGCTCTGCTGGAGATGCTGGCTGCATGCTCGGCAGCTGCAGCGCTGGCTGTTTTGCAACTCGCTGTGAAAGATAAGGCTTGCCCTGAAATTTTGTGGTCACATAAAAGTGACTCCCCACTGTCTGGCTGGAGTTGTCTGGGCTGTAAGTTTGGAACACAAGGGACTTTCAGTTTTTTCCTGTACAGCAGCAGGTGGCTTAAGACTTGTTACGAATAGTCATAGGAACATAAGAGGGTGTGAACTGGGTCAGGCTGAATGTTTGTGTGCTCCAGTATCCTCTCTCTGACAGCGCCCAGTGGTTGCTGCTTGGGGAAGGAGCGCTGGGACAAGCCTTTAGTGGTAACCCCTCCAGGAGAACTCTCCCAGTTTGACCAGTTTGCAGCATAATGGCTTCCTAAGGTAGAGGTCACATCTGTGTCTTGCTGGTTTTTCAGTCCTGGATGGGCTTTTCTTTCATGAGTTTAGCCATTTGCAAATGCTGAGCCTCATTTGAATCAGGTAGTGGCAAAGGCACTAGGCAAATTGGGAACCTACAGTCTTGGGCACCTTGTTTCAAGCTGATTTGCACCTTGTAGGCTCAGACAGGGTTTATAAAGAAATCTGGTGCAAACAGAAATAAAGCCAAATGCATAAGAGATAGATGTCAGTCTTGTACTTTAAAGCTGAAGGGCTGGTGTATCTCCCCTCTCATGCAGGTGTAAATGTGTAGTGACTCTGCTAAACTTGATGTGGTAGGTTGGGATTGAACACCTGTCTGACTCAGCTTAATATCTGACTTGCAGTTTGTATCTTGTTACCAAGAAAGACTTGAACATGCCTGAACCTCTTGTGAGCTGGCAGTCTCTCTGCTAGCCCTGAGATGAGATCCTCATGGTAGAAGAGAGCTATATAAAACTGCTGTAGCAGAGCTCCCAAAGAACAGCTGCCTTCTGCAGGAGGGTACCATGCAGCCACATGGTGAGGCCCCATGGTGGCCAGACACAGAGGCTGGACCAGCCTTGCTTGGTCCAGTCATCTAGAAAGGAGCATGAGGAAGCATCTAGGTAGCAGCATGAGACCACCCTCCATGCCTTTGGTTTGTGGTCTGTAGCATATGGAGGAATGTCATCTTCACAAGTCTGAAGGTGATAATGTGCTAGAGTGTAAAGTGTTGAAATAGATGCTAATCCAGACCTTTATTTTCTGACATCATGGATGTGTCTCAGAGGATTGGCCTGTTGGACTTCTCTTTTACAAGGAAACGTAATAATTTGGGTTAAAAAACCCAGTCCTTAGTGGTTTTGGTGTTAGCTGCTGCAGCTGCCTTTAGCTGTACCCAAGACAAGACTCAGTTTTGCAGAGTCACTGTTTATAATCTGCAAATGACAAGCCCAGGGAGACACAGTGGGGTTTGTCTGCTCCCTCATAGCTGGCTTGTCTTACAGTAGTATTATCACCATCTATTCTACTTATATTCAGGGTTATGGTTTACTTAGAAACATTCTGGCAGAAGATCAAGGTATTTTTAGTACCATTCAAGGTTTTGCAATGTCTGTGCCACATCTGCACCACAAGGCACCTGGCAGATATAACAAAGGGCTTGTGTCCTGCAGAAGAAGTAGCTGGGGCCAAGGAGTATATGGCACTGAGTGTCTGTCAGTGGGTACCTTGATCTTTTCATGGTTATACAGGCTTGTCAAATTAAGATGGTTTTCAACACTGTATTTATCTTTAGCATTCTTAGTTTTGTTAAGTCTAGTTGAAAGCATTAAGAAAAATATTTACGAACCTAGATCTCAAACACTATATACCTAAATAAAATATAATTATTTTCCCAAACCAAATAGTTTGTTTTCTTTTGCCTCATTTTTTGATTCATGTAAATTCCATGGAGTAAATGGAGGCCATGCATGCTCTGTACACCTGAGCATCCACCGGGTGAGTATGTGGAGGGATTATTCTGGCCCCCAGCATTAGATGTTTATAGGTAAGCTGCTGTAGCCTTCTGAGGAATGTTTATGGCTGAAGTGGAGAAGGAAAGGAATACCACATCTGTTTGCTATAGTTACGGTGTTCCCCCTTCGTATGATTTTGTCAGAGGAGAGGATGGGGATCATTTCCTGCAGCTCCTTTTTCTGCCGTCCAGTGATTGCAAAACAGGAGATGTAAGCCTCTGAAAACAGAAATTTCCTTGGCTTTACAGTTGTTGGAAGAAGTTTGCGACATGCTGAATGTAAAAGCTCAAACGGCAAATAAGAGAGTCCACAGTGAAGTTACATTCAAAAACTTCTCCTGTCTTTGCGTATGTTATGGTATTTGAGTGCTTGGCCCATGAGGTTTAGTGTTCTGAGTTTGCAGTACTATACTCATAATTTTTATTGTGCTTTCTGTGCAAGTTTTAACTATACCTGGTTTTGGATAGTGTTTTTAATTAGCACTTTGACTTTATATGTTGATTGTGTTAATCACGCGTGGGAAGTTTAGAAGGTACTTGTAAGCCTGTGAGTAGAGAAGCGTGGTAGAACAAGGAATGATACTTAACAAAGCTGTATCTTGAGAGTCCTGATATTGAAAGGAGTTCTACTTGATTACAAGCCTCATGTATGGATTTTATGAAAAAGGTTTCCTTATGTTTAGAAAATACATGGTTATGGATAAGGTCCTGTACTTGTTACCCTATATGCAGTAGTAATAATGCTGTGTGTGTTCTTTTTTTGAAGAACATTTTTACTGTTAGTCAAGTAGTGAGGCTGGGTGACTTTGTTTTTTGTTTAATGTGGCCAGTTTTTCCTTGTGAGGAAATCTTCTTTTCAGATTATAAACAGTGACTCTGATAAACGCACCCATTAGCTAAGGAAGTAAATGCGGGTGTTCTTGTCTGAACCTGCTTTAAAAAAAATAAAATCCAAAATCCTCTAAAGTATTAGCAAACATTGTAGCTGACTGTTGTAAACCTGCCAAAATCAGATTGCACCTGCCTAAAAATGTGCTTCTAGCCAGACATTTTCTTAGTTTTGCTTGATATTTCTACTGAAATAAAAACCTACTCAGCACAGATTGCTTCTTTTTATTTGTATACTCTCCATTGCAAGTGAAGTAGCCATGGAGTACTAAAGATAGTATATAGTTATAAATGGTTTGTTTTCATGGTAAGAAGCGTCAAGTAACCGGTGCGAGCAGTCACTTATATACAGAGCAAGCATAATACTGTGCTGTTGAGCCATGATTGTTTAGCACTCGCTATGGTGTAAAAATATATTAAATAGAGAGTGGTTGAGTAATAAATGGGTCAGATGCAGAAAAGTGAAAGTGGTAAAAATGAATGATAATGAAAACCAGAAGAATTATCTTTGTGTATGTGGCTGAGACAAATGGCGTTTGTGTGCTAGCAATAGCATCACAAAACATCCATGGTGAACCAGCCACACCGTAATCCATGCTTATTTGTTGTGTAACAGGTTTAAGGATTTAGCAGTGTGGCTCAAATTCTGCTCTTGGAGTTAGCAAGTGACAGTACATTGTGCATCTCTGGTGGAAAATCTACTTGCTTCAGCATTGCCCTGAGAGTAAAGGAGTATTTGTATTTGCAGAGTGGTAAAATGTGTGATAGAAAGCAGCATGCGTGTCCTGGAGGAAAGTGAGTTTAGAAAGCTTTCAAATCAGACTTACAGTCCCAGCTGTAGAAAGAAGCTAAGGCCTCTAAGAATACCTTATTGAAGTGAAATTCATCACTAGGGATCTTATACTTTAATTTTATGTTTTGTGTTTCCTGTGGTGGCATGTGCACTTGAAATGTGCTTGTTGTTATGCTTCTTGCTTGTTACTAATATCGTGTAAATGGATGCAATTGGCTGGAAACCTGGGTTTCAAAAAGGCAGAGAGGTGAGAGGTTACTGACATCATTTGTGCTTTGTTTGTTTCTTTACTATCTGATAGTCCTTTTGGTTCACTAATAGGTGAACTCTGGGTAGGCGGAAGAAGGCATTAGTTTACTTTTGGGGCTCATGGGAAAGAATCTTGGTTTCTCAACTACTGGCTGTGCCTGTGATGAAAAGAGGGACTTTGACTCTTTCAAAAGGCGAGTCTTGACTTTATAATGATAATTTGCTCTTAGAAATTGTTTGAAGTTGAAACATTTGGCACTCTATAATAAAGTATATAAAAGAGCATGTATAAAATCTTCAAGTCCCTGCCTTGAGGAATGTATGTACTAATTAGAATACAGCAATATCTACTACACGTATTATGCATTGGGGGAAAAGAAACAACAAAACAGAGTGATGGATTTAGTTTCGGAAAGTAATTTTGAGTAATTTGTAGAAAACAGGCTTTTAAGAATGAATGGAAAAACAGTTCTAAATGCAGTGTCAAAACACAAGGTCATAAGTGGGAAACTGATGCAAAAGATGCATTAGGGAGAGTGAATCACTGCCCACACAAAAGAGAGTAGGTGGAACTGTGGAGGTCCTTGAGTGAGAAGAATGGCTCTTGAACCTAAAACGTGAGGCATTTGACCTGGGTGTTATAATCCATTTGACTTTTGGGAGAGCACTATGCTATTAGCAGCAGTTACCTGAATAGAGCAGAGGAGAACATCTTGGTGGCCAGTGGTGACTCTGTACTAAATGAAGATAGAAACACCTGAACAGTGGGCATCTTCTTAGGAACAATACAGAAGGGGAAAGGAAGAGGTACTTGTTGACTGTCCTGCTGAACAAGAAGCCAGTGGGCAGGGACTGAAGCCATACAAATGAGGGAGAGTCCAAATGGAAGAATTAGTCAGGAAGGGCCCAAACAGGTTTGATAAAGAGGTGAAGGTGCTTCTGGAAGAAACATAAACTTTGGGGAGAGGACTGAGAAAGCAGGGCTGAAGAGTGAGCAGGCTAAGAGAAGAGTGAGGAAAAGAAGTGGCCTTTACACTGGGACTGCAGGGTGGCACTGGCTTGGGAAAGGGACCATGCTACCTCCAGGTAGCCCGGAAGGGATCTGACAAGCAGGTGGTGCATGTACATAGCTGAGGCTTGGAGGCATGGTGGTGATGGAGGTGGGGTGGAGAGGGATAGGAGAGTGTAAGGAAGGAAATCGGTGCTGCAAAAGGGGTGTGGGTGTGAGTGGGATGGAACGGACCCAGTCTGCGATGGATGATGATGTGAATATAGCAATGATGGCATTTGAGTTCTCTGTCACAAAGTGAGAGGGGAGGGTGTTGGTGTGTATATGTGGTACACAGGCATGTTTCTTTGAAAGGAGAAATAAAGTCTGACTGTAGTATTTGGTGATGCAAACAAATTCATGTTCCTGGTGTAATTGATATTTGTCTTGCCAGCTGATAGATTTGCCTTGCAAGTTGCAGTTGCAATGTATGGAAAAATAAACAATCAGGCAACACCAGACCTTTCTTCCTTGCAGGCTTGTTTGCTTGCTATCCTATCAGTGGTAATTGTAGGGAGGTTGTTTTAAGTAGTTGCTCAGCATTTACATGCTGAGGCTGTACAAGAGTTTCCATGTAGAGGTTGGGTTTTGTTTCTCTTCTTTTTAGTCTTCTGTCTGCTCTTAGATTTACCTACCTGTTCCTAAGGCCAGCAGTGAGCACAGGAATGGTTTTAGAGATGGGTGTCCATCCAGGCCCTTCTCTTCCATTGAGGATGAAATGCAGAATAATTTTCAGCACTTGGGTAAATTTCTATCTGTATTTCTGAAGAAACAACTTGTATGCTGTAGATGAGGGATTGGCCCAAAGATTTAAAGTCTGATTAAATGTCAAAGGGAGGGGAAGTACATATACCTGTTTTTGTAAGGAAGGTGGAGGAGTTCTGAGCAGAGTTGTCAGGGTTTATCTTGTGATATCCACAGTGTTCTGACCTGCCAAAATCTGAAGCTTGCCTTGTATTGTGCCTTAATGAGAATAAAGTTAACATGCTTGGTAAAATGTGCCTTGAAATTGTATTTATGAGGAGCAGATGGAATCTGTTTGTCTCTCTGGATGATACATTGCAGTGATGTTTCACAGAGATAGTTCAGCATTTCAGACCAAAATAAGCCAGACCAACTGACAGCTGAATGATTTGGTTTGAGTTTAGTTTCTCTTGTCTGGGAGCTTTGAAATCCAGAGAAAGTCATCTTTGTATTAATTTGCTACAGAGGACTGTTTCTTTCTTCGCTTTGTGTTTATAAAAGTAAATACATAAATAGAGGAGAAAAGTAGTTGCCCCGCTGTGTAAGTCAGCTCATGTTTTATGGTAATACCGCTTTTGTATTGGCTGTACCTGTTTGCTTTTCTACCCTGATAGTGGTAGGGCAGTATGAGGTTTGGTATATTACAAAGTTGGATTTATCACATACATACTGGCAGTAGCTTTTAATGCTAAGAACTACAGAAAACTCTTAAAATCAGTTAACAGAGTAGCGAAACAACAGCAGGCATCTTCTTATCTTTAAAACTGCTGGTGAACTTAGAAACTTGTGATCCTTCTTTTAAACTATGAGCGGTCACTGTCTTACTATGTGTAAAAAAGCTCATCATCACAAAATATACTTGTGGATCAAGTGATATTTGGGGGTATCTGTGTACCTTAGTGAAAAGAAGGTTAAAATGAAGGTATTTCTGAGACGCCGGCAATCAGCACTGTCCTTCAGCACTGTCCTCTGCCATTTTGGCGCTGGGAGTCACTAAGCCAAAGCTGCATGCACTTCAAGCAACACAGTGGGTCCTGAGTTTCAGCTTGTGCAAGGCTAGCTTCAGCTTGGCTGGTTTGGGATCACAAAAGTGCAGAACGTCTGTGCTTGGGCCTGGGCATAGTCTGCATGCTTGACATTCAGAAATGTTGCAGAGAATGGAAAAACTGTGATTGAAAGTCTTAATTACCTGCTTAAGTTCTTAAACGTTTGAGAAAGCTTCCTAAAATAGACTTTGTTCATGCTGTTTTGTGCTTTGCAAGAGCTTACAGTAAAACACTTTCATATATAAAAATAAGTAACCCAACAATGGAAAATGAGGTTTAGGTGGTGTGTATTTTGTGTTGCGTCTCAGTGCTAAACATTGCTATCTCAGAAGGTAATGTTTAACAGACTATTTTATGGCTTATTGCATATGATTATCCCTCCTTGTGTTTCAGGACACAGTTCTCTCCCTTTCCCTTCTGCACTTTCCCTCTCCCTTTCTTCCCATCTTTTCCCTCTCCCCCCCTCCCCTCCTTGTTTTTTAATGGAGCCTTTCTACTCTCTTGAAATGGGGTTTTTGAAAGAGTTAAGGTAGTATTGCCTGAAAGCTTGTTTCAGTGCTTTATAATTCCATTATGGGGGGAGGGGAAGACAAGACTAAGCAACAACTTGCTGGTGTTATTTCAGAAATAATTTTTTGTTACTGTAAGGCTTTAATAGTTAATCAAACAACAGTGCTGTAATTCTAAATCTGTTAACAGGTTAACACTTGGCAACACTTACATTTATAAGGTAATGATTTTACTGTAGCAATTTGTGCAGTAAGATATATTAGGTGTAAGAGAAACTAATTTATTACCTTGGATTTCTTAATTCTCCACACAGCTTATTTCATAGCAACGTACCGTGGAAATAATCTTTACCTTCCATTGACCCTCTGAACATAGCTGTAGCTAGTAAATTTGCTTGGTATTAAACATAGAGCTTTCTGCATTTCAGGCCTGCTATGGGCAAGTCATTACAGCGCTGTATGAATGTAGTCAAGCGCTGAAGTTTGTTCCGCACTGGTGTAACTGTTAGTTGTGGCAGGGAGGAATTTGAGCACATAGGACAACATTGCTTCCTGTAACTTTTTGCTGGGGTAGGAAATCAACAATTCATAATGTTTACTTTTAATTATGTACTTGCTTTTCTTGCATTCAGGTCTTGATTTACACAGCACAAAGGCATTCTGGTTTTAGCTAACAGTACTGCTTTGCGTTTGGTGCAAATTGATTTCATGGCACCGTGTGTGCTTACGGCAGCTGAGGATGTGGTTTGTGTGTAGCTTGCAATGATGGGGCAAACGAAAGAGGCAGCAAAGGGGCAGGGTGGGTGGTGTGTGTGTATTTGTGTGATACACTGCACAGTGTTGGCTGCCAGCTGATGATCCAGTCCCTGTTCTTTTGCTGATAATGTGAAAACTAAAAACCTAAGTATTTCCTTGTCATGACACTCAAAATAAAAACAGATACCTTTTTTGTTTTCCCCATTTTAAGATACAAACTGAGCACATCGCAGCATATTGGTGGGAAAATACCCTGCCCGTACAGTTTGAAATCAGCCCCCATGCTCAAGATTTAAAATGGCCATGTTACATCTCCATGTAAATGGGTTTGCAGTGGAAACCCTAACAAGATCATTAAATATAAAAGCACTGCTAGATGCCGGGAAAATACTGTGCTGCCCGTGTATATGTGCATCTCCATAGACATGCATGACTAGACAGCGTCAATGCCATCGATCTGAATAAGGAGGTAATATAACAGTATTGAGGTGACTTTGCCTGTATTTGTAACTGACTTATTTTTTTTGATACTGTCAGAACTGTGGATGTCGCTTCAACTCTTCTAATTTTTACTGCCTGGGAGTACTGAGATACTAAAGTAACTTGGTGGGTGTGGCCAAATAGGAAAACATTATTGTGACATTGAAAAAATGGAGGTCTTTTTTGTTTTGTTTTTAAGGTTTTTCTGAAGCTAGGACGATGCTTATGTTCAGAATTAGCAGTACTGTTACAGCATGTCAGAATAAGAGCTTTTGTCTTCCCAACATATATCATTAATGACCCTAGGAAAAAAGAATCACATCTGCACTAGTGCAGTTCTTGGCTTTTCTAGGGCTGATCAATAATCACATTGTGTATTCATTCCCGCTAGCCCCCTACCCCACGAGGTCAACTTTAACTACTAGTCTTTATATTTCAGAAAAGGGAAGGACGTAGACTGCCTTATGCATTAAAAATACTGGTCTCAGAGTTTCCTTTGGGTCTAATTTACTGTTACTGATCAAAAATTCAGTAACTTTTTGTCTTTTTTTTTTTTTTAAATTTAATACTTTATTTGTAATTTTTCAGAAGAGCTTTTTTCCTCTTCTGCCTTCCCGTGCTGTGTTGAGAAGCCTGTTTGGGAACTGGACTGAGGATGCTGAGGCTTGCTATGGTTGTGCCATTTAAATGGATCCTCTCCTGATGGCATTGTAGCATGTGACAGTGACAATGGGAGAACAACAATTTTAGGGCCTTGTGTCTGGATGGTAACACAGCTGCTGCAATAAAGTCTTGTTATGGTTGTCCAGTCACATTGTTATTTCTAATTAGACATTCTTATTTACGTTGCATTAGAAAACAGTTTGAGCAAACTAGTAGATACTTTAGTTAATTTTCTCCTCCTTGTCTTGAAAGATTAATGTTGCTTTTTTGTTTTGTCCTGCAGCCAGAATAAGTAGTCTTGAAAGAATCTTGCCTTTAAAAAAAGCTTTTAATGATTATTAATTTGGATTATAATCTGCAGCAACTGCTGTAAAAATAAAGGGTTATTGTGAGTAGTTTTGTCAGTGTTAGACAACACCAGTAGTTTTAAGTCTTGTGATGGCATTTTGTGATTTCTGCATTGTTTTTTTTTTCCATGAAAGTACTAGTGATACTGGCTCCCTTTTATTCATTTCTTCATATTAGAGGGGAAATGTAGTTTGTTCATAATGGATTATTGATTGGTCTGCAAACAGCAGAAGCCCCAAGGCCTTGTCATCAATGGTACTTAGTCTCCCAATAGTGAATGCATCGCTTCATGCAGCTATTTGCAACCCCAGTCTGTAGAATATAAGCCTGTAATTGTTACTCTTGTGCAGCACAGTTTTTAGGGAGAGGAACTCTTCATTGTCATTATGGGATTTTCCCCCTCAATTTGTTCAAAGAATAGTCCCTTTGTTTGAGTAGCAAAATAAAGCTTGTCCTGGATGTTAATGATATATTTCAATTCATTGCTTAGAATACTACAGTGTAACTAATAAAGTACATTTCTTTGTCTCCCAGAAGACAAACATGCACAGTATACTAAAACACAAAATGTGCAGCTCTGTCTTTCTCAACATACCCTGTAGCAGCGCAAGAGCCATCTCCCCCTTCGT
Source organism: Agapornis roseicollis (assembly GCA_002631895.1). Taxonomy (NCBI): domain Eukaryota; kingdom Metazoa; phylum Chordata; class Aves; order Psittaciformes; family Psittacidae; genus Agapornis; species Agapornis roseicollis. The sequence continues at coordinate 140,750 of NDXB01014389.1, forward strand.
CCCCTTGCTCCTGAACTGCTTCTTGAGGAGCCACAATAAAATCTGGGTTACAGGGGTTGTGCTGACCTTGTTTTGAGAGAGATCACCTCGCTGCAGATGCCTGCCTCCTGCTTTTTAAGCATTTGTGGTTTTATCTTTATTTCAGTGTATTCTTTCCCCTGCTAAGGGTGTGGCATCAGTTGAAAAAGGCCTGACTCTGCTTTTGCAGCCCTGGCTGCCACTCTGAAGCCTGCTGCAAAATGTCATTAGCTCATGGAGGGAGAAGGACACGAAAACACATGATGTATTTGGAGAAGCTCAAAACAATATTGCCGGGTTCAGACAGCAAACTTTTCAAATGGGAAGAGCTTCCCCAGCCGCAGGGGAAGGCTGGTTTAAAATAATTGAACAAAAAAGTATTTCAAAATGCTGCCGAAGGATTTTATATAGCCTAAGCGGAAATAAATGAATAGAAATTCCTTGTTTGTTTTTCCAGGAGCTTTTTATTTCTCCTTTTCAATCCTGTGTCATGCTTAAACAAACTTTAGGAGGTCTGTTGTCAAAATTGCTGCTTTTAATAGCTGATTACATTTGAAAATTTGAAAGTCTTCTAGAACTGGCTTGGGATTTTTGAATAGGTTTTTACTGGGTTAGCTTGGGTTGCTCTCAGAAAATCACTTCAGAGCTGTGCAGCCTTTACCTAATGGCAAGTTTAGTCCATAGGTTGCAGAATGTCAGGATTTCCAGCAAGTATGTGCTTACTACCTAAAGGTCCACTTGCTCTACTACCCTCTGATAGTCTGAAAGGTGCTGATAAGTGCAAGTGAGCAAAGGGTCTAGAGGCTAGTGAATTAGGTCTGTAAAAGGCATTTTGGTAGGGCTGGTGCATAAATGAGGATGGCAGGATTGAGTCTTTAATCAGGGTGATGGACCAATGGATCCAATGGGATCTGGGTGTTCAGAAGAAGCCATGTCTACCCACAAAGTGAGGAGGAGGGTGTGCAGGTAGAGTACGGCTAGTATGTGTGTAAGGCGGTGTCCCTGCAGCCTAGGGGGAAGACATGGAGGGGATAAATGTCTCTGCAATTTGGTGAGCACGAAAGCTGGTGAGACAGTTGTAAAACTTTTTGTGCCTTCCAATCACTCTTCCCCTGCACTTCGCTCTCTTCTGGCCTTTACTCTCAACATCAAGGTCTGTTTGGCTCTGGGGTTACTTGAGCCTCCTCAAATTGGGAGAGATCAGTTCTCCAGGTTGCTGTTCTTTAACAGTTGTAACTTTCTCAAATTCACTTGCACGTTTATGTTCTGTGTCCTATCATTTCATCATCTAGAAGAAATTCCAGTAAGATATTTTTTCCACAAGATCATGCCTTACAGTATTTTCTGTGTGCTGGGCTTTTTTTTTTGTTTTGTTCTGTTTAGTTTTTTAAAGTTATTGCTTTTGGCAAAGGACCACAGTGGAGTAATTGGAGTGTACAGTCAAAGCTCTTGAAGATTGTAAGAACAATATTTCTCCAGTGCATTTGTTTCAGACGGGATTTGAAATACTTGCACCCAAACTGAAAGCAGTTTGTTTTAAAATAGACACTGTGCTGTTTGAATAGGTCTATGTAGCTTCCCAGATTGTATGTTCTTGTTTATTACTTACTGAAGAGTTTTCTCTTCTTGCCATTACAGCTGTGCAAAATGATTTTTAAAGTCAGTTTTAGTTGAAAGGAAATTAAAAAAGAATGTATAGTCTTCTGTATGTTAGAACAGGAATAATTTTCTTGTATGTTTTCCTCTCATTCTGCTCTGCACAGGATATCTGTATGTAGCAAGTGAATTTCCAGTTAGTTTTACAATATGGTACCTCTTGCATTCTATTTTTCAGTTTTCTAGTGTAGTTTATTTTCAGTTTCTTCTTGCATTAATTGTTTTCCAAGAGGTGCAAAAGGTCCTTAAGAGAGTCTGTCTCACCCTGCAGGGAGTCCTCACAGCATATCCGGTCCTCTTCCAGAACATGCAGGTGGTGTGTAGAGTAATAGGTATTTCAGAGTGCTCCTGTTTTATTTAAAATGCTGTTCCTCTTTACTTTTAATATACTTAAAGACTCGCAGAAGTTGCAGGGATGGTGCAGCCATGCACTGGTGCACCTGCATCTCTGCCACCAGGGATGTACTACCATGACCTTGCTGGGGAAGCTGTGCCTGATGCCGGGAAAGGCCTTGTGGCTCTGTGATGACAGCAGGTCCCTTTGACCAAATGTATTTTCTCTCATCCAAAAACTGTGTCTGAGTTAGTTTTTGAAACCAGAGGAGTTGTGGTGTGTGTTTGAAATAGTCAATTCTAACCAGTTCTCGGTTTAAGCTAGTAGGAAAGCTTGTTTTCCCTTCTAGTGGGGACATTAGAAAAAGTTTCTTTGTATTTTGTCGCTGTGTGGGTCAAGGCAAAGGCTGTCTGTGGGGCAAGTGGTGCAGAAACAAGCCTGAAATATTTGGCTGAGCAAAGGCATTTCTCATCATGCCACCCCTCCTGGGTTTGGGTCTTTGTATGTTTCTCTTCCACCTTGCTTTACATACCAAACCTGCATGTAAATGGTAATGGTGTTAAGTGCCTCAGTGTATTTAATAAGAGCCAGAGGTGCCCTGGATACTGGCCAGCATCCTCTTACGTGAACTGCTGATCCCTAGATCAACAAAACAAAGTGAATCTAGTTCTTACGCCTCTTACAACATAATATCAGACACCCTCAAGGAGTTGTATGGCATTTGACATATACACCTTACCGTGCTTTAATGGCTGCAGTGTTGTTAAAACACACAAAATACTTTTAAAGACTACATGTTAATTTACAGGTTGCATTCTCTTGAATTTCCTTACGGTTTGCAAGTGTGCTAGTGAGGATCACTGGGCTGTGACAGTCTAGGGGAAATCTGCAGGCTGGATGTGACTCTGCTATGGATTCTGTGTGACAGGATGGTGCTAAGGAACTGCAGGGTGAACTTGAACCAGAGCAATGAAAGGCTACCATCTACCACCTGAAATTAAGTGAGAGTCAAAATGTTTTTTAGTAGCCTTAGGGTAGCTGGGTATGGCCATGTTGCATGTGTGCTGAGAGAGAATTGTTTCAGAATACTTTCAAATTCATAATTATTTCAAAATACAAATGTTTTTATTACCACAGTCAGCCTGGAAGAAACAAAAATAGCTGTGACAAAATTTTACTCACAGCAGAAGGGCAATCAGTTGGGCTTGATTTGCAAGTTGATGTCTTCCATCCCTTGTGCCATCTTTGTTTAGTGGTTAATGCTAAAGTGGAAATTATTGAGCCAAATATTATTTTCTATTGGAAGGATTTTGCAAGTGATGTTTTCCTTATTTTGTACATTCAGTCTTTGGAATTCAAGCTTTCTTCAATTTTTTTTTCTTTTTTTTCCTGCTTCTTTCCAATGAACACTGGCTTTGCTGTTCTCAAAGAGCCCCTCTAAAAGCATTACTTTTAAGTGGCACTCAAATGATGTAGGGAGGGAGTTCTAAGTTGTTCATATATGTTTATCTCAGTCAATTTGCCAAAGCCTAAGGGAGATCTCTCCACGCTGTGTAAAGCAAACTCCAACTGGGTGAACACCCTTCCTCCCCCTGGAATTTCTGTCTGTGGAAGAACAGGCTGGAATTTTGGTGAGTCTTAAAAAATTCAAATCTAGGACTACTTTATTTCAACTTTTAAACTTACAAATTGCACTATGTTGGCCAAGCTAAAGTAATAAAGATGAAACAATTATCTCAGAATATTTTGGCGAAGACGATAACACTTCCATTAAGTATTTTAGACTAATGAAATAATTTGGCAATTTTTTAACTCTGACTTTTTCCCCCCTCAGGCCTAACATAATATAGGGCTGAGGGTAATCTCCTGTGAGTGGCTAATACCCTTCTTATAAATAATGCTTTCTTCATATCCTCATTTTCATAACTAAGTTTCATTAATGAAAATGCTATAAATAATTAAAGTGAAATATGTCAAGGCTAAGCACAGGGAAGCTGCGGCCAAGTAAACAAAAGGACTCTGAAGCTTTGGATTTACGTGTGTCTGAACTGCTGCATACAGCATTCTTGTCTAAGTTTGGCTCTTAAAGCTCTTTTGAACTTTCAGGCAGGAAACTTTGTAGAAAGTTGAGTTAAAATGGGACCTACAGAAGAAACCCAAAAGTCACTAGTCTAAAAGTCAGCCTGCCAATAAGCAGTGTTTCTCACTGGTGTAAACTGTAGAAAATACAGAGTGTAGAAAAGATTGTATAAAATACCTGGAAAAATCTGCCCCAGAGCTTGCTGGGTTTTTTTTCTGCAGTGGTGGAGAACATTAGAAAAGAATCTGTAGCTTGTTCAGGTATTCTGTACTGTTGTGTTAAATGCAAGAAGTTACCCTGGTGTTTCTTTTTATGATTTAATGACTTTTAGGTAAAGTCTTTGATTATAAGGCACTATGGGTTGTTACTTGGCAAATTTAGATTACAGGTCAAATAAGTAAGATGTTACTCTAAATTGTTCCATACATCGATAATGCAGTGTAAGCTGCACTTCTATTTGCTGTTTGGCATGTTTGTACCTTATGGTACAGCCACAACTTCCAGTGACTGACATCCATTAATTACCCAGGGAATTTCTTCTGAGGCTGCCCCTCCATTTGGTTTTAAATGGCTAATTTCAGAGATTAATTTAGATACTCTGTTTATAAATTTCCTGCTCATCTGGATTTCTAAATTTGGGATTTTATTTTTCTTTTTAGTCACAATAAAATAGTCATAATATGAAAATGCTTCATTCAAGGAATGAAATAGCATTTGTATCGTGTCCTCTAGCTATTACTGTCAGCTCTCTAGGGGAAAAGGTAGTTGGGGTAGATGCCGTTGATAACTCCTTACATGCTGAAGGGATATTAGATATTGTAGAAAATCAAACCCAGAAATGTATGATCCTGTAGCAAATAAGAGACTAGATTATCTTAAACATAATGAAGTTATTCTGTAGCGTGTAGCTGATATGAGCATTGCATCAGTTTTACCTTGCTTTTTGTAAGGCTCATGCTGGTGATGTGGTTAAACTGTTTATTTATTTACACATTGAAGAGATACAGAGGTGAATACACCTTCAAATGTGCAACTGTAGATCTGCATCTCTCTATTTATTGCGTCACAGATGTCAAGTGATGGATGTGTGAATATATAGTCTTGTTATTGCTCTGCATATTTTTAGCTGCATTTTAAGAAGTTGATGTTTTCTTAATGTAGTAATAGATTGGTTCTTTTTGTTAGAAAATACAGTATTCTTTGTTCTTAGTCATGTGGTGTTTGTACTACTTAACGGGGATAGGAAGGGGGGAAGATTTTTTTACGGTGTGGTAATTAGAAAAGAAGCATTCTGTGGAGACTTACCCATTGTCTTTTGCCATAAACAAGGTGGGGAATTGCTGGTGTGTTGCATCTTGCATTGCTGAGACAGGTAGTGACATTGTGTTTAGTCATGATGAGATACAAAAGCTTTAAAACTTTTATTAATCTGTTTTGTTAATCGAAGCTGTTTCTTGTTTTGTTTGTTTGTTTATGGTTAAGATTCTGTTTCATTGTGGTGGGTGGTGCTGTGGTTTCCTGTATGTCTTGTTGACATAAATCACTCCTATTTAAGATCGTTTGACACCTACCCACATCGTCAGTTTCCTTTGTTAGATCGTGACTAAACATTGCACTTTGAGGGTTTTGAGTTTTTTTCTTCATTGTCCATCAGGAATAACTTCTAGTTTTCCTGAATGCTTTGTCAGGCTCTGGATTCTTGTTTTCTCTCTAATCAAAGTACTGAGCGTCCTCAGCCTCTGTGCCTGCTCTGTGCATGCCACATCAAGCAGAGCAGAGCTGTCTGAGACGCAAAGTAATGCAGTTGCCAGCAGGAATATGATACTTGCTAAAGACTCTAGGAAAGCCTTTTATCTTTGGCAAGTAAGTATTTTACATGAAATTACACATGATGGTAAAGCCACAGATTTAAAGCAAACTAACCCGTTCAAGAAATGTTTTCCTCATTTAAGGTGTATTTTTAGCCGCTTCTGCCTGGTTTTAAAACAAAAAATGTTTTGAAAGTTTGTACTTCTTAAAAGACACTCTGATGTCAGTTTATGGAAATTAATATTTGCTTTTTTTTTGGATTTTACTTGTTTATTAATGATGCTTGCCACTGAAATCTGGATTATCAGCAAAAGGAGAAGCTGCTGCTTTTTCGTGCAATAAATTATAGCACAGTATACTTCTGAATGTGGGGTGTGTGATGGAAGCTGTTGAATTAAAAATATGAATGGGTTTAAATATATAGGTTTAAGAATCTGCTTACATGATTTCTGTACATCTGTGTGATTTTTGTTCTTGTTTCAGGTGATCTATGCCATCTGTTTACAGAGCACACAGAAGTAAAGCGGCGCTTCAGACTCTCTTGAGCAGCTGAAAGGAGAAACGTTACCCAGAGAATGAAGCAATAAAACATCTCTCTGCAGAACCGTATGATTGAAAACGCGGTCCAGCCCTCCTCTGCTGCCGGGCATGCTTTTGTCCTCCTGCCCCGCTCACCTGATGTTGCAGTAATACAGATGGATCGTAGAAGAGAGGCAGAAATGGAGCTACGGAGATCCTCCAGCCCAGGCAAGCTAAGCAAGAATGACATGGATACTGACAAGACCATGTGCCACAGCTGCTGCATCTGTGGTAAAAGTTTCCCTTTTCAGAGCTCCTTGTCGCAGCACATGAGGAAGCACACGGGTGAGAAGCCCTACAAATGCCCTTACTGTGATCACAGAGCTTCCCAAAAAGGCAACCTCAAGATCCACATCCGTAGTCACAGAACAGGCACTTTAAGTCAGGGGCATGAGGCGGAGATGGGAGAGGTGCAGCTGGGGGAGATGGGCGTTTCGGAGGGCCTTGGTGGGTGCACCAGCCCCACTAAAAGTACATCTGCCTGCAACAAGATCTTGAATGGTACTGCTCAGGTTGATAGCAGCAAGATCTTGTTGAGAAGCAGCAAGAAGGAGGTCATGGAGGCAGTTCCAGCCGAGGTGGATGGCAAGCTGACCTCTTACCAGTGCACCTTCTGCAAAAACAAATTTGAAAGGAAGAAAGACCTGGAGCAGCATCTACACCAGGTCCATAAACCATTCAAGTGCAGGTTGTGTAGCTATATGACCCTGAGGGAGGAGATGCTGTTAAGCCATGTAGAGAAGGACCATGCGCAGATCCCAAATGGGGGAGGCTACACTGAGAACTGCAAGAGTGAGCCAAGTGCAGGCGAGTTTCCATGTGAAGTCTGTGGTCAGGCTTTTAGTCAAACCTGGTTCCTGAAAGCTCACATGAAAAAGCACAGGGGGTCATTTGATCATGGGTGCCACATTTGTGGTAGGAGATTCAAAGAGCCCTGGTTTCTCAAAAACCATATGAAGTCACATGGCCCCAAGACTGGGAGCAAAAACAAACCAAAAAATGATTTGGAGCTCATAGCCACTATCAATAATGTGATACAGGAAGAGATGATTGTGACAGGCCTATCTCTGTATGAAGTTTGCACCAAGTGTGGAAATCTGTTTACAAATATGGAAAGCCTGAAAGCGCATAATGCTGTTCACTACCGAGCACAGAGAGGCAGCACTGGGGATAAAGCTGAGGACTTAATTGATGGGAGCCTAAGCTCCTCAGTAACGAAGCAGTTTTTCTTGCAGTGTCTCAATCTAAGGCCATCTGTAGGGCTGGATAGAGTTACAAGAGAACAGCCTGGGAAAAGGGTAGCCGAGCTGGATCCTGTCAGTAGCTACCAAGCTTGGCAGCTGGCCACCAAAGGAAAAGTAGTAGAGCCCTCAGAGTACGTGAAGTATGTGGGATGGGACGAGGCCCTGGCGGATGCAGACGTGACTTACGATAAGGATAAACGAGAGTATATCCTTGTCAACCAGGAGAAACGCAAGCGAGACCAGGACTCACCCAGCTCTTCCAGCAACCCCAAGAAGAAGAGCTGCAGCAGTGGGCGCCTGGAGAAAACTGGCAGCACCCCATCAGGGGAGAGCTGCCCGCTAGCCCAGGGAGACCTGGACTACCGCCCTGCCTCACGGCAGAGCCGGCGAGCCACCCAGAACAAGTCCACTGAGTGCTTTGAGTGCGGCAAGATCTTCCGTACCTACCACCAAATGGTGCTGCACTCCCGGGTGCACCGCAAGGAGCGCAGGGGCTGCCGTGAGGGGGGGACAGCTGCCCAGCCGGACCGCTATGGCTCCAGCAGCGAGGAAGGGGACTCGGGGTCTGTCAGTGGGCCCAGTACCCCCGAATCTGCATCCGCCCCTGAGGACTCTGTCACCTCCGGCCTGGGGGAGGAAGTGGCTGAGGAGAGCTCGGAGGAGGGAGCAGCGAACCCCTTGCTAGGTAAGATTGCTTCCAGCTCTGCATGGTGTTGCCAGTTCCTCTGTCTCCCGGTGCGGGACATGGTGATGAGCAGAGGGAGGGATGTGTGAAAGCATACGAAAGGTTTAAAGGCAGCGTGGTTGAGGTCCTGTGCCTACTGAGTGCTGCTGCGTGTCTTGGCATGGTGACGTGTCATTCCTGGCATGGGTAATAAAAGCAAGATCAGAGGATGGCTTTGTAAGGTACAAGTGAATTTGTATTTTGGTGAAGGACACCTGAGAAATATTTTAGTTGCCCATAGCAACAGTATATGGGCAACTACCCAGTGCTGTAGGGTAGAGCAGTGTCTTCCCTGGATATACTGGGGGCTGTTTTTCCCCAGTTTATAGGCCCCTTGTACACTGTTCTGCCTGTAGCATGCAGGTATAGCAGGGGCACAGCCAGTGTGGTGCAGCCCCGAAGCGTATAAACTTGTTAATCGCCAGCGTGCGAGGCATCGCTGTCTCCTTCTCTGCTTCACTTCCCAAATTGTGTTTGTAACTCCAAAGGCTATAATTAATCTGTCTGGATTAAAGCGGTTATTTGAGCCCAACACTACTAAATGGAACAAATTATTCTCCAAATAGCAGCAAAGTAAATATTTAAAAGAATACCATTAAGCACTTTTGTATTTTTTTAATATATTTTCTTTTTGTTGTTCACCAGTCTTTGTTTATAATACCCTTTTAGAAATGTGGGATTAACCATTCTTTCCTTACTAGCCTTGTGCTGCTTTTTTGTGGAAAACAGTAATGTTTTCCTCTCATTTTCGTTCCTTTTGTTGTGAAGAACATAGTTACCTGTAGAGTTAAACACATTTTGAAGACCATCGCAGATGAAGTAATCTGCACCGTTGTGGAAAAGGGTGGGATTATTCAAGTAGTTGTGTTCTGTCAGGATTTTATATCATGTTGTGCTTTCTCTTGACTACAGACCCCACAGCAGCAAAGGAACGCTTTCCGGAATTGCATAGTGTTACATGTTTTTCTTAAAGCTTTTATATCTATATATATCTATATATCTCTCTCTATATATATATTACACACATTTTTTGGTCATTGAGCTGCTTTTGTGAAAGTCCCATGGTTTTAGGGCATTTAAAGTTGGAGCCAACACTGCTTGTAAGGTGTAGAGGGAAGAGAGCTCCAGAGGATTGAAGCTGTAAAAAATTAAACCCATCTGTTTGTCCTTAAATTAACAAGAATGGTCCTAAACTTGATTTTGCTACAACTTGGATCAAATCCCCAGTGGACAAATTGGGTGAGTGCTAGAACAGAAATGTAAATTAAGACAGGAACCCTTTTTTTCTTTTAATGCCTTTTTTTTTTTTTTTTTTCCCTTTTCATAAAACGAAATTCCAAAAATTCCCAGT